>JAANYP010002744.1:0-36354 GCA_020465985.1 Centrapalus pauciflorus
GAGGATCCTATTGAGGCAGAAACAGGCAGAAATCCAGTTTCACAAATCCAGAGCAAGAGATGGGCCTGACCTCTGCACAAGTACTTTTGAGTTTAGGGAAGAAAGCTTAAGGGCTCTGAAGAGTTAAGAAAAGAAGACAATCTGCCAAAAGCTGCGAAGTCCTTTGCCCCCAAGAAGCAAAGAAATTTTAAAAATGTCTACCTTGGAGGTGCAAAAGAAAATAATGGAAGCTGCCAGGAAATCAGCTGAAGAGAAAGAGAAGGAAGGAGAAAAGGGTACTCAGGTCTCTGTGACCAAGTCTCAAGTACCCTCTGCCAGAACTAAATTCCACTTTGACAACTTGGCCAGAAAGAAATTTCATGATGTTGCTACTAGAAGGCTGGCCAAGGAAGCGATTGTCAAAGCTGTTCCCATTTCAAGAAAAGGCGCACAGTGGAAACTTCAGATCACCAGGATGGGTGCAACAGGCCCTGAAATGGAACCCTATGTCCACACTGATGTTGCTCAAATGGGTTACAGGGAATGGTTGGAACTGGCAGTTGCCCTGAGCCAGTCTAAGTCAGAAACGGCTAAGACTATCAGGGCATACATCAAGAAGCTGATGGAAAGAGTAAAGGAGCTGGGCCTGATTCCAAAAGAAATAAGTGAAGGTGTCTCTGTGACACATTCAAAGATAAAGGCCAGGAGAACAAAGAGGGATACAGAGCTGGAAGAACTCCTTATGATGATTGAACAAGGAGATTATGCTGTGGAAATTAAAGGAGTTGACCACAGCCTGCCTGAAGGAGTTGAATTTGAAGATGGCAAAGTGATTGAAGAGCCTGAGTTAGGGGCATTTTTTGTAGATCCCCTATCTCAGAAGAAATGTTTTCAAAGAGCTTCAGACCTACACAAAGTTGGTCTTAAGCAGCTTGCAGCCTTCAGAATTGCCACCTCCTTCAGTCAGTCCAGCCTATGGAGAGCAGCTATCTGGGAAGAGCTGAGAGGTTTTTATGACAGAGGTGAACTTCAAAGTTCTAACTTTATGTTTCTTACAGCTGAAATTGAAGAACACGTAGAAACAAGGGAAGAACTTGTAAAAAGATTCAAAGAAGGGATACCACCTCCTGTCGAATGAAGTCCACCTGCCATCTGGGTAGGTGAAGAATGGAAGTTGTCCATCAGTTGGACAGGCTTGCCATTATTTGCTCCCAAATCAAACAGTCCAAACATTTTGTACATTAGTTGTACATTCTGTACATTAGTTGTACATTATTACATAAGTTGTAATTTCTGCTTTTACATTAGTTGTAAAATACATTAGCACATTAGTTGTACTTTTGTAAGAACATATGTTGTTCTAGTATAGTCAAGAATCAGCGTATATATAAACTGATCTTTTACTTTACTGTAATGTTGTAATTTTATTTCAGCAAATGTACTGTAAAAATATATAGTGATTTTTGACAAGACCAGCTTGGACTGGTTATTGCAAATAGGGGGAGATTGTTAGGCACAAAAAGGCCTCAGTCAAACCTGTTCTATATCTGAGGGGGAGATTTTATAATCAAACCTGTTGATACATTTGAAGGTTGAATTTAAGGCCTGTTATATGCCTTATTGAAACCTGAAATTGATTTGCAATATCAGTCTAAAGCTGTTCTATATGTTGCATGTGTTGCAACCAAGACAGTTTGTCCAAGCTGCTCAGTCTGCTGATCAGGCTGGACATAAACTGTCTACGCTGCTCTACACTATTGAGCAGCTTGGGCATTTTTAAAGTGTTCTGTTCTTTGTGAACAGAACCTGTTCTTTGTGAACAGGCTAAACACTTTATGGAATTTGTTTCCAAGTCATCATGTATTGTTTTTGACTACAAGATCAGTTTATAAGTCGAAGACAAAGTGGAAAGCAGAACCGCTCAGCCTGCCCAAGCTGTTCTGTTACATGAAGACAAAAGGTTATTTGAAAAAGGGTGACAGACATTTTTCTTATATCAAAATAGGCCTTTACAAGGAAGAAAGACGCAAAGTTGACATTCCTAAAATGGTTAAAGGCAATGCAACAGTAGAAAGTAAAAAGACAAAAGTTCTGCACAAGAGAAGGCAAGTCTGCTTTTCAGAAAAGTGCAGAAAAGTTATATTGTCTTTTCAAACAAGACTTCTCCTTTTTCATTCCGTCCAATGAAGATGTTTCTCTTAGATCCTCTAAGTGAGTATAAAAAGAAGCTTCCAAGGTCAGAAAGAAGTGTGAAGAAAGCTAAGTGCTTAAACCAAGAGTGAACGTGCAAGTGTGATATTCATGCATGCAAGTCTTCTGTAAACCAGCATCTGTGTGTCTAAGCTGATTTACCTAAGCTGTTCCTTAAGTCTTGTAAAACACAGTGAGTGCATCTTAGTGAGTGTGTTCATTGTAATCTAGTTTGAGTCTGTCTTAGACTAGTAAGCATACTGTTGTATTCTGTCATCTCAGCTTGAACCATTCCGCATTCAAGCTTGTTTGTAATTAACAATTGTTGATAATACATACAAACATTGAGAAAAAGAGTGTGTAGTTTTTAAAGTGCTGTATTCACCCCCCCTCTACACCTTATAACTATATACTTTGGGAACCTTTCGGGACCTACAATATATATATATATATATATATATATATATATATATATATATATATATATATATATATATATATATATATATATATATTACTATCTTATAATGTGTCTTAAACGGTTATTGTTGAATGTTGAAATTTCAGTATAAAATCGATTGAAATCCTCCACTTGTCCTGCTTCTCTTCCAAACTCTTCAAGTTACCCACATTGTATCCTCCCTTTCTTCTTCGTCAATTTCTTATGCAAAATAAACCATCGATCTTAATTTACAGTTGCTTTTTCACATCGTCACGTCAGTATCATTCCATCATGCCCACAGTTGCTTCTTCTTCTCCATCAATAACCACCGGCCATCATTTCAATTCCATCGAGCATCCGTCTCTATCAGATTTCTTCTTTGATTCAGGTTCCTTCTTCTCTATCTTCTTAAACCAGGTTCTTTAGTGTCCATTTCAACGAAAATTTGCATCGATTTTCACATGTTTATGATAGATGCTTGTGTTTTCTCTTCCTCTAAAGTTTTTGACGAATAGTTTTAACCTAACTTTTGCTTTTCTTATTTTTTTCAGGGTTGTTAGATGAGATGGACAACTCAACTGGTTACACGAAGTACCAGTTTTGGTTCTCCAAACTCGTCGCATAAGATTCAATTTCATTGTCCATGTAATTTTTTAGCGCTTGCATAATGTTAAAGTAGGATTATATTGCAATCAACGTTCCTTCAGCCGATTTCATCATCTATAGCCTCCAATATGAAGCTTACAAATTTTTTTTCCTAGTAAGTTTTTCTCAGTTCAATTGCATTGTGCTATCAGGTTCTCAATTTCTCAATGACCAAGTCATATCAAGTATTTCGAAACTTCAGATTTGTCATTTTTTAGGTTTACTTATGTTCTGTTGTATTCTAAGAATTTTCCCCTTGTTCCTATCATTAATGTGACGTAGGAGCTTTATCTTAAAAATATGATGTTTACTTGTTTTCCAACTTGCTCTACATATTATGTTCTTTGAATCGGTATCAATACGATGAAAACCCAAATATACTTTTTAAAGTATAACCACATTTTGGGTTTTTTTTATAGTTCTATTTACCCTATTTTTAGTATTTTAATAATGGTCATTTCATTTACTTTTTGCTTTGTTGCTATGAAAATTGTGTATTGGTTTATACCATTTTCTAATAATTTGCAGAAACTTTTTATTGTATTGGTGAGTTGCTACCATAGTGCCTTCTGCTAACTGTTGGGTTCTTTAGCCAATCGATACATCCACTGGCTGCTTCTTTTATCATATATATAAACACTTCTATTAATGCCTTGATGGTTTTAATTTTGAAAAAAATTGAAAGTAGAACCTGAAGTTATTGGTACAGTCAGGTCATACTTTTATGATGAAAAATGTAAAGCCATTACCCAAACTGAAAATGGAACCATTTTGTGATGGTTTCAATATGCTTTAATGGTACATTCTTGAATTATCACAACCTTAATCACAAGTCAGAACTATAAGTTATATTAATCTTTTGTGATAATACAAATACTTTCTAATAGATATTTGGTTATCCTTGGAAAGATCTATCCAGTATCTTTTTTTTTTTTAAAACTGCAGCTATTTTATTCCAACAAAGAAACACCTTCTAACACTATAGGATTATACAATAAAAAACACCACTTTATCTTCTTTTTGAGTTTTACTCTAGAATTTAATCAGAAAAACAATTGACTTCGAATCAAACTGAACCAATTATGGGATAGTGACAAGATTGATGGAAACACTTTTGAGTTCTAAATCTTCCAGATTACCTAACATAGGGTGAAAACCGTAACAAAGAATAATTCCAATCATAACATCCTTACATAACTAAAGTTTTGATAATATGTTGTAGCATTACATCTTATTATTGAATTTAAT
The DNA here is from genome assembly GCA_020465985.1 of Centrapalus pauciflorus. Classification (NCBI taxonomy): domain Eukaryota; kingdom Viridiplantae; phylum Streptophyta; class Magnoliopsida; order Asterales; family Asteraceae; genus Centrapalus; species Centrapalus pauciflorus. Next base: position 4,505 of record JAANYP010002744.1, read on the forward strand.
ATTTGTTGTAACATTCCTAATTTTAAGTTCATGTAATTTACAAATTTTAAGGACTCAATTATTGTATTAATGGATCATTATATCAATTTAAAGCTAACTTCGATCATAATATCGGTTTAAATAAGAAAATACGAAGTTGAGGGTTATAATGTGCAAATAGGTAAAAGTGACAAATAAAAGAAGAAAAACTCCTTCATTTTCATCATCACACACTCTCTCTACTCTCTCGATCTCTCTCTTCATCTCTCTAAAAACCCACAACTTCATCATCAAAAATCCAAAATTGTTGGATTCAAGTACTACAAATCGGGAATCAAGCTTATTGGAAGGAACTATAAGCATTACGACAAACGATTTGAGGTAAGATTCACTCAAAACTTGCAATTTTAGGAGTTTTGGTTCGGTTTTTATAAGAACCGAATCATAAGATTTTGATTCCGGATGTTGTTGCATGTTACATACTGTTGTTGCAATATTAAAATCGAGTATTGATGATGCAACATACCAATTTCCAGAATCAGATTCGAAGTCTAAGTATGATTTTGAAGTAAGTGTGGGTTTTAGTGTGTGTGTGTTCATCGATACATGATGAAAAAGGAACATAAATGGGTTGATTTGGTATGTTAGTCTTATGTTATAAGTTAAATGAGTACATTTAAGTTCATATTTGCAACTTTAGTTACAGATGCATGCAAAAATGGTCAAAAATGGAAATCTGGAAAATATTGGAAATTATCCAAGTATGAACTCGGACATGGATGAACCGAATTCGGATAGTCTGAATTCGGGCCCTGTTCATCCAAGTTCGGACCTTAACCAATTTCAGACCTTGCCCCAATTCGGATCCACCCAATTCGGACTTCACCCCAATTCGGAGCACCCCATATTTCGGACCAATAGTGTTTCGGACCATCCGAATTCGGATGTGGTCTGAAATCAGTGTAATTACACTTAGTTTTCAGAATTTATGTTTTAAGCAATTACAGACGTAAATTCACTATTACACTGACTTGACAGATCATTGTGGTGTTATCAAAACACACATTGATTCAGAGACAAATCACACTGTACAACCCACTGTGAGTGATAGATTATCATTCTAACATTTATTGTCTTTGCATTCACATTTTTACAATTCAATGGCATCTTCACATTTTTCATATACATCAATTTGCACTCATGGATGATTTGTTGTTATGATGCACACTCGTACTTTACATGTAACACACATGTAGCCAGCGTTCGTTTGAAAGTGCATCTATTTACATCATGCTTGCATTGCATGATCATTACTTCACAATCTGATGCGACCTGGACTGGGGCTGACAGCATGCCACTGACAGGGACTGATCATCCCACTCGTTATCCTGGTCAGGTTCGGCACCTCCCGGATCAGCATTTGAACTACCAACCCCATGGTTGCACTGCATCGTTTTCACATACATTGGGGCTTACACTGCCCGTAGTCACACTATGCTTGTAAAGAAATATTTGTTGAATGTTTAATCTGTTATCTCACTAAGCAAATTAGCTCCCTGTTGACTCACAATGTTTTCAGGCACAGGCAAAGGTGTAGCTGGACCTTCTACTTAAGCAATTTCAATTCAATATCCTAGAGACTTGAGAAGCTATTGGTACTTGAATGTTTATAGCTTTGGGCTGGGATTTGATACTTTCAAAACAATTATGATGTTGTATTGTAATAGTTAGACTTATCACTGTAGACATGTTCTCTGATTGCTTTAGTGTGAAACTGCTTAAATCTGAATTAAGCATCAATTTTAATTATCATGATTATCATTGGGTTGTGTGTTCATCCTGGTGATCTCAGATATACTATCAAAATAGGAGGACGTCACATTTGTAACTGATTATTTATTTATTTGCATGAGATTTGCTAATTTGCTAATACATTATTAAATTATTGACAAAGTTTGAAACCGTGAAGGCGTTTACTTTTTTTTGGTTGTCTTGTGAATAACTCTAACCTTGCTCTTGTAGCCTTTTTATTATTTTTAGCTTTGTTTCCAGAAGATGGAATTCATCTATGCTTTGCTTGAATAAAAGAAACAGATTGAAATACAAATAAGGTAATTAAGAGTTCAAGACCTCATGACATGACCCTTATGTTTTCTTATTAACATTTGCTGTAATATATAGGGTTTTGCAAGACTATTTTGATTTATATAGAATAAAATATATAAATGATTAAATGAACATCTACCATTCGAACCTCTTTTTGAGTTTTAAGGGAGACAAGAGAAAGAATAGCTAAATTGTACGTGTGTTCACAATGTGAGTTTTTTTGTTAGCTTACCAGCATGTAGTGTAATATATGTCTTTTATATCAAATGTATATCTAACATAAATTAGTTTTTTTAGTATGGTCAAATTTGATATATGTATTTTAGATCTTGTCACAGTGCTTGGATATAATAACTAGGAAATTAATTATCCTTTTAATTTCATGACGACTCATTTAGTCTTTATTTTGCATCTGGTTTGTAGTAGAGAAGAAGAAAGTTCCATAACATGGTTCATGTATCGTCCAGGAAGTGTGATGTTCGATTTATCAATGTTTCTTTTGGAGATATGGAGTTATGGTAAGAGTTAGATTAAATTTGTCTCTGAATTTTGTATTGATTCCAGAGTAATTGACAATTGATATGCAATTCTCGGTTAATACCATTCTTATTTTTGTTTTTATAGAATTTACCGATGAGAGTATGTGAATCAAACCTTTAGTCTCAAGTAAGTTGTTCACCTTTGCTTAGTGCAACATTTTATTGTCTTGAGTGTGCTTGCAGAAGGTGCAAGGAAATCATTGAGTCTTGGTGTAACTGTTGGAATTAGTGTCCAAGTCACAATTATTTGTAAACATATTGTTATCAAGTTGGCTCCTTTTTGGGTGCATGCAATGAATTGTAAAGAGAAGATGTTTAACTTAAATATATAATGTTAATTAGTTTGTTAATTTATTTTGTTTAATAAATTAATTAGAAACTAAATAATTGATTATATTTGATTAATGGGTTAGTTTGTTAATTTATTAATAGTTAATAAATTAACCGGAAGCTAATAGAATTAATTGAGGAAGTACAGGGGCTAAACTGCAATTAGTTGATAGTCAACAGGGCACCCCCTAAACCCTTATAGGGGGGGGGGGGGGGGGCGGCCACCAATCCATCCCACATGGATTTGGGATCAAAAATTTGTAGGTTTCTAAAACCTATAAATAGGCAGCCCCTGCCTGCTTCATTCCTCGCTCATTCAATTCTATATTCTCTAACAATCACAAGGGATACCAGTTTTGGGACTCTGAGATCTGAGCTTTAAAAATTATAATTATATTTTCTTTTGTTCCTTGGGTGTGAACAACTAGAGGCGATCTTGCTTTAGACGCTTGTTGCTCGATTCAGAGGCTGTTCGTGCAATCGTTCTTCGTGGAGAAAATTGCGAATTTTCTCAAGGTTAGTTTTTCTTATTCATCTCTTTATTTTAATAATTAGTTGCTTAGCTTGTTTGGTTAGATCCTTAAGGTTTTATATTCTTGCATAGTTAGGTTATTTAATTTTCCGCAAAGTTTTAATTTAACCTAGGAAGGGTATAGGAAACCCAACAGTGGTATCAGAGCGGTCAACCTAACGAGCTTTGCACTAATTTTGAGATGATAATCTTGTTCTTAAATTTCGAAATTTGTTTTGATTAATTTTCGGAATTTTGATTTAATTTTAATGGTGTTTTTAATTTTAAATTAAATTGTTTAAACTTAAAATTAATTTTTAAATATTAAATAAATCCGAAAAATTAATTAAAAATTAGTTTTCGAAATTTTTGCAGTAAAATTCGTTTTTTGATAATTATTTAATTTTTAAAATAGTTTTTTAATATTAAACTAATTGTCTAAATTTTGAAAATTGTTTTTCATATTTATCTTCAAATATTCGAATTTTTAAAAGGTTTTAAATGGATAAATCTGAAATATTAAATAAATTATTATTTTATTAATTTAGGACTTTATTAATTTAATTAAGGGTTTGATTTTTGGGGTATTAGATAAACATGCCTTAGAGATAAGCTTGATTTTCTAGGTTTATCCTAAATCCTATTTATCTAGAAATTACCTTAATTTAAATTAAGTGTTTATCCTAAAGGTTTTAGAATATCATAATTTATTAGGATAAACTTGTATTCTCCTAGGTTTAAATTTTGAGGATTTATATGGTTATATATATAGGTTTCGGATTTAATATATATATTTAATAATTAAATGTTTCTTATTTTATTTAAATATTGAAACCGAAATATATATATAGAATATAAATATTAATTTAAACCCTAATATTTTAAATTGTTTAAAATATACCCTGAATTTTAAAATGTTTAAAATAGACCCTTTAATTTTAAAAGTTTAAAATTAAACCCCTAAGATTTAAAAGAAATTTATATATGTATTATTGATTATGTATATATATATATATATATATATATATATATATATATATATATATATATATATATATATATATATATATATATGTATATATATCATTTAAATCTAATTACATCGTCAGTCAATTGATAAATCGGCTCACCCATAGTGAACAAACTATAAACGAGGTATAAGGCGGGTCGCTCTGCTTCCCTAAAGGAGTAGCTTTTTAACATATTCGCGCTGACCTACCTCCTCCGCTTCGCTGTGCGTTCAATGGAGCTACCAAGGACTTTTGATAGGATGGTGTCCAGATTAAAAGTATAATCTAAAGTACTAAAACAAAATCCCATTTTAGATATATCAAAAGTGAATTAGTATGCAAATCCATGAAAAATGCACATCTCCTATATGCACTGTTAGTGGAGCGTGTGTATTGACCGGCACACTAATGAGAGACATATTAGGAGGTGATGTAGGACTCGCGATTCCCGGACTGATCCGTGCCGGGTCTTACGCAGTTTTGCATGGTTAGATTCACCATCTTGTCCGTGATCCTCGGCAACTCAGTCACGGATAGTAGTTAAGCATAACCGAGATTAACATGCCATTGATAAGATTCAATGAATCTCAAAAGATCTAGGAATTTCATAGAGATTGAAATCGACATGAGTTTGTCCACCTAAAATAAATTCGTGGCGTGATTACGGCGACCCTTTTCATAAAACGAATCGAAAATATGGATCCTAGCGTTAATTCAAATTGGGTAAATTGTTTAAGGAATACTTCAAACTAACTAAAACTTTATCTCACAGATGTCTACTTCTACTGGTACTCCCACTCCTGCTCCCAACCACGCATCCAACTTCTCACTCCTTTCCGTTCTGGGTAGGGAAAAACTATCCGGTCCGAACTATGTTGACTGGATGAGAAACCTCAGGTTTACGCTGAGGTACGAGAACAAGGAGTATGTTCTCGATGAACAAATTCCCACACTGAATGAGAATCCCACCCATGAGGAAATGGACGCACACCAGAAACATTACGATGATGCAAACAAAGTGTCCTGCATCATGGCGTCATCTATGGTTCCTGATCTTGCTAAAGCCTTCGAGAATACATGGGCCTTTGAGATGAATCAGCAACTGCGAGAGATATTTGAGGCTAAGGCGAGAAAAGAGCGCCTTGATGTGGTAAGATCCCTCATGGCCTACAAACCAAAACCTGGAACATCTATCTGCACTTTCGTCCTTGAGATGAAGGGGTACTTCGACCGTCTGGAGGCTCTCAATATGGTGTTTGACTTTGAGTTCTCCACCAATATCATTCTTTCTGGACTGCCCACCATCTATAATCAGTTCGTACTCTCCTATCACATGAACATGAATCAGAAGGAGACGTCAATTATGAAACTGCATAATCCGCTCCGAACCGCTGAACAGGGCATCAAGAAAGATGAGACCCCTATGGCCCCTGTGCTTACTGTCGGTAAGGCCTCAAAGAAACGGAAGTCATCCTGGAAGACCCCAAAAGGAAAGTCCAAGAAAGGGTCTCAAGGGAATACAGAGTCCGGTATTATGCCTACTAAAGATCCGAAGGAAGCAATATGCTTTTACTGCAATGGCAAGGGGCACTGGAAGCGAAGCTGCCCATCATATCTGAAGGACCATAAAGACGGCAAAGTCGAAAAGGCCAGCACCTTAGGTATGTTCATGATCGAACTCCATAACACTTCTATCTCTAATTCATGGGTTCTTGATACAGGATGTGGTACTCACATTTGCTCTGTATTGCAGGGACTAAGGGAAAGTAGAAGCTTGAAGCATGGGGAGCTGAACCTAATCATGGGGAATCGAAAGATCACGCCTGTGAAGAAAGTCGGAAGGTTCCAGCTCGTGCTTAGATCAGGAGTAGAGATTAGCTTAAGTAATTATTGTTATTCACCCGATATGAATCGGAACATCATTTCTTTGTTTGCCTTGTATACGGATGGATACAATTTCAGCTTTGATAATAATAATGGAAGTATTTTGGTTTATTTGAATGATGTTTTTATATTCAAAGCTTGTCCTTATAATGGCATATATGAAACTGTTGAGTGTGATAACAACCTATTATTTAATATTGATTCTAACGAAACTGATAAGTCCAAATTGTGGCACTGTCGCCTTGGGCACATTGACAAGAAACGCATCGCCCAACTCCAAAAGGATGGAGTGTTAAAATCATTCGACCTAAAATCGGATGATGTATGCGAATCCTGTTTACTGGGCAAGATGACAAAATCACCATTCACAGGAACGTGTGAAAGAGGTGAAGGACTATTGGATTTGGTCCACACAGAGGTATGTGGGCCATTCCGATGTGCTACAAAAGGGGAAAATCGGTACTATGTCACCTTTACAGATGACTATAGTAGATTTGGATATGGTTATTTAATTAAACATAAGTCCGACACTTATGAGACATTCAAAAGATATCAAAGTGAAGTAGAGAATCAACTGGGCAGAAATATAAAGGTTCTCCGCTCCGACAGGGGAGGAGAGTACCTTAGTATCGAGTTTCTCGATCATCTTAGAAGCTGTGGAATAGTTTCCTAGTTAACACCTCCTAGAACACCACAACTCAACGGAGTTGCGGAGAGGAGAAACTAGACCTTGTTAGACATGGTCCGATCTATGATGAGTCGAGCAACACTTCCAGTAAGTTTCTGGGGTTATGCATTAGAAACTGCGGCACATATTCTAATTCTAGTACCCACAAAGAAAGTTTCAAAGACACCTTACGAGATGCGGAAGGGAAAGCGTCCTTCCCTTGGTCACATCAAGATCTGGGGTTGTGAAGTCTTCGTTGGACGAGAGACCTCTGACAAACTCAGTCAAAGATCTGAAAAGTGTCTATTCGTCGGTTACCCACAAGAGTCATTTGGATATCTATTTTACAAACCACGTGAAAACGTAGTGTTTGTATCTCGAAGAGGAGTGTTCCTCGAGAAGGAGATAATATCTAAAGAGGACAGTGGGACTAAGATCGATCTTGATGAGATTCAAGATACTACCGATGAAGAACCAACTGCAAACACTGACCATCAACATGAGGCTGGGATGCATGTTGAACCCAATGACATATCCTTACCTTTGCGCAATTCCGGTAGAGTTAGCAATCCTCCTGAGTTCTACTATGGTTTCCATATTGAACAGGATGATATGTTTAGTGATAGTACACTAGTCGACATAGATGAACCAGCTAACTACCGGGAAGCGATAGCAGGCCCTGAGGCAGCCAAATGGAAGGAAGCTATGGATAGCGAGATTGAATCCATGTATGGCAACCAATTTGGAACTTGGTTGATCCCACACCCGGTCTAAAGACGGTGGGTTGTAAGTGGATATTCAAGAAGAAAACGGATATGAACGGGAAAGTACACACTTACAAAGCTAGGCTGGTGGCAAAGGGCTATACTTGTAACAACCTAACTTTTGATCAGTTATGTAATAATGAATTTTGAGATAATAATGTAATCTTGCTATATTATTTGTATTTGCAAATAATGATTAAGAATGAAAAATTTATTAAGTAAATATAATTTTAAATTATATTTATAATTTAATTGTGTAAAATAAAAGATGATTATAATAAAGAGATGTAAAATACAAAAGTTTAGTGGGTTAAATAAAAAATGAGACCAAAATTATATATAAAAGCCTAGAATAATGATCATTTAAGATCATTTAAACACAATTAACTTCTCTCTCTACTCTCTCTCTACATATATTCGGCAATTTCACAAATTTGTCAAGGAATTCAAGATTTGTTCAATTAATTCAAGAATTAAGACAAGGAGGAGTTACAACAACATTAATCCACAAGAAACTACAAAGATTGAGGTAAAAATTTACTTAAATTTCTATCTTTTAGAAGTTTGGTTCGGTTTTGGTAAAAACCGAAACCAAAGAAATTAAATTATGAAATTATTGTTGCATGTATAAGAATTTTGTAGATTATGATAAATTTATGATAATAGATGAAGCAGAAACAGAAATCTGAGGTTAGATCGTTCGAATAAGCAAGAAATTTGATTTTTATGAAAATATATGTTCTTGACAAAAACTTGCTTATTTTGGACGATCTTGACAAATTAATTGTGTTATTGATATGGAAATTAGTATAGAAACATTCAAATAATGATATTATATCAATATATAACATTGCATGTTAATAAAATGTGTTTTTAGTAATTTTTGTGATAAATTCGTATGAACATACTCAAGAACACCAAGAACAAATCTGGAAAATATTCTAAGTATGGGATCCGAATTCGGATGGCCCGAATTCGGATGAGACCCACTTCGGTTCTCATATTTCGGATGTGCTGTTCCAATTTCGGATGCTACAGATTCGGATCTCATGTTTTGGATATGTCCCAATTCGGTTGAAATGATTTCGGTTTTGATCCTAATTCGGATGACATCAATTTCGGTCCTGTATCCGAATTCGGTCGATGGGTTGGTCCGGATCCGGATGATCCGAATCCGGGTTCCCAGTCCGGATGTATCCGAATCCGGATTGATCCGGATCCAATTATTATATTATGATATTTTAATTAAATGATATATATATATATATATATATATATATATATATATATATATATATATATATATATATATATAAGAGAAAGAGAACTTATGAGAAGCTAATGAAAGATTGATAAGATTATCAGAATCAGATAAAATTAAAGAATTACAGATCTCAATGACCAAAAGATGATGAAAATTCCATGATAATGATGATGATATTGACATGAGATTTATATGATATAATTCTGGACATGTTCAGTTAATATCTGAACAAAGATTTAAAGACTTAAAGACTTGAAAGCGGATCTCTGATTTGAAAAGAATTGATTGACAGATTACAGATTGACAAAGATAAAATCCTGAGATAACTCAGGTGGCAGATTCATATATCTGTTTGACCAAGACCCAGACCTGTGAGTTATAGATATTCAGATTGAACATGCATAGATCCGGTTGAGATATATTGCTGCTGTTAGATTTATTGACATTCATTTATCAGCTGGATTGAGACCTGTGCACACCATGGATGGGTGTTGCCCAGTGGATCATGATAGCTATTTGATTATCTTTTCATATTGCATTTAATATTGCTTCAGACTTTGCCTTATGATTCATTGCTATCATGACTTCTAAGACATATGCTTCCATTATTGATCAGACCTTTGATAGATTGATTCAGCTTGACTAGCCCTTATGGTCTATTGTTCTAGACCCGGCTATTTCACCAGTTCTTATGAATTGGTTATGACCTCCGATGTTCCGCCATATTGACTTACTGGTAGCTAGCCCAGTATGTGGCTGATCCCCACGATTTAAGCGTGAGTGTGGCTTGAACATCATCCGATCTTATGATACTATATCTCAATCATGAGGGCTGTAGCGACAGCCAAGACATATCACGCTAAGACTAATGACTCCGCTTGACACGCATGTTGATATTGAAAATCTATAAACTCACTAAGCGTTGCTTACAGATGTTGCATTAATATTTTACAGGAAAAGCCAAAGGAAAATCACCTGCAGGACCTAGTACTTAGGTCATTCAAGATCCAAGTTTTGAAGATTTTCTAGACCACTACTCAACAAATCTTTCTGGTACTGATTGGAAGACAACAATTGTGGTGGTTCTGGGTAGATTTGATGTAATGTATGATATTATGATTAGATTAGATGTTACCCTTTTATAACTTTATTTTGAAATATGTAAACTTAATCCTAATCTTGTATGTACATGTAATTTTATTATTCCGCAATTTAATTACCCTATCTTAGTATGATTGATATCGTATTGCTATTTGTGGGACCTAGACTCTGAGGACTGCCCCGTAAGGGAAGGTCTTCACAGGATGGTATCAGAGCACTAGTTTGAGTGAATCAAGTATTACGTGAGTATACTTGATCTCAAACTGAAGCAATACATATGTATCAATCATTTAGGCGGTTTGAACTGAGATAGGATGTACAGACTGTTAGGATGGGAAAAAGGGTACATAGATCTAAGTCTATAAACTGATAGTTAATTGATTTTAATTTTCAGTAGAAGATGTCAGGATCAGGATCAGGTGATATTCCCAGCAACATGAATCCACAACAAATGTTTGAAATGATGCAACAACTTCTAGCCCAACACTCAGAACAACAGAACAAAATAATGCAAGAACAGTTTCAGGCCAGAGATGAGGCCGAAGCTAAAAGACGTGAAGAAAAGAAAAATAAGAGAAAAGAAAAGCAAGTCCAGACCAATGAATTTGATTCTGATAATTCAAATCCTGAAACCCAAACTGCTCAGCCAAAAGGCTGCAAATTTAAGGATTTTAAAGCTAGCGGTGCATTGAATTTTGAAGGAACAGTGAATCCAATTCAGGCGATGGATTGGATTAGTCATACCGAAGAGATCTTTAGAATCTCTGACTGCTTAGACTCCAAGAAAGTAAGTTATGCATCCGCGTTATTTGTCGGTGCTGCTCGTGCCTGGTGGAAAACCCAGCGAAGTATCTATGGTGAGGAAGTGATTCAGACTCTAGAATGGAACCAATTTCTCGACATGTTCAACACAAAGTACTGTCCAGTCGATCAACAAGATAAGATGGAAGTCCAATTAATGCAGCTGACTCAGGGGACAAAGACTGTTGATGAATATGAGCACGAATTCTCAAGACTATGCGGCTACTCTTCCTATCAAGTAGCTACCGAGGAAAGAAAGATGAATAGATTTCGTGTAGGACTTAATCCAAGATACAGACATCCGATGAGCGCTATCAAATACAAGAATTACTTGGAAATGGTAGAAGCGGCTAGACAAATCGAGCGAGGTTATTTAGAATACGGCGATCAGCTTTATGCTCCGTCTACTAACCCGATGAATCCGTCTCCTCCAAAGAAACAGCGATTTGGCAGATTCTTTAGGCCAAATAAGTCTCAGTCCCAACAATCTCAGCATAGTTCACAACAGAAAGCACAAGCTTATTCCCTAACGAACGAGCCACGATTCTGCAAGCGATGCAGAAAGTCACACATGGGGTTGTGTAATCCAGAAGATGTTACTTGCTTTGCGTGCAATATGATCGGTCACAGCAGTGAGGAATGTCCACAGCAGGGACGAGGATGTGCGAAATGTGGTAAGAAAGGACACTTCATGTACCAGTGTCGAAGCGGGCAACATTATCAGTCTCAATCATCCGCAGGAGGTTCTACAGGGAAAAGTTCTGCTGCAACGCCGACTGCACGGACTCGAGCTTTTCAAATAACAGCCGAGGAAGCAAAAGAAACACCTGATGTAGTTACGGGTATGTTTTTACTTAACTCGATTCCGGCTCGTGTATTATTTGATTCTGGCGCAAGTCGTTCTTTCATATCAACCTATTTTGCACGACAATTATGTAAGATTCCATCAAAGCTATCTGTGATACTAGACATTGAGACAGCCAGTTTCGTTATGGCTGATTCCGTTTATCGTAATTGCACACTACTTGTTGATAATATCGTATTCAATCTCGACCTCATCCCAATTCCGTTAAAAGAATTTGACGTCATCATCGGCATGGATTGGCTAATGAACAACGAGGCTACAATTATCTGCAACCGGCGAGCCATCAGAATCAAGTCTTCAGACGGCCGAGTATTGGAGATCAAGGGCGAGAAGCGAAAAGGTGATCACTGCTTCATTTCTGTTGATAAAGCTTATAAGTATCTATCCAAGGGTCACGAATCCTATCTGTGCTACGTTTTATCCGAATCCAACTCTGAAAAGAAGTCTTTATCTGATATTCCTATCGTCTGTGAGTTCCCAGACGTATTCCCTGACGATATTTCCGGAGTGCCACCGGAACGTCAAGTCGAGTTTAGTATTGACTTGGTTCATGGTGCGGCTCCTATTGCAAAAGCTCCATACAGACTTGCACCTGCAGAAATGCAAGAAATGTCTAAGCAACTGCAAGAGCTGTTAGAGAAGGGGTTTATCCGACCGAGTTCTTCTCCGTGGGGTGCACCAGTTCTATTTGTTAAAAAGAAAGACGGAACCTTCCGAATGTGCATCGATTACCGCGAGTTGAACAAAGTCACCATAAAGAATAAATATCCTTTGCCCAGGATTGATGATCTGTTTGACCAACTGCAAGGAGCTATTTATTTCTCAAAGATAGATCTCCGTTCTGGGTATCATCAGCTGAAAGTTAGAAATGAGGATATACCGAAGACAGCCTTCCGTACAAGATACGGTCATTACGAATTTCTCGTGATGCCGTTCGGCTTAACAAATGCACCAGCGGCATTCATGGATCTCATGAATCGCGTATGCAGACCAATGTTGGATAAATCCGTTATCGTGTTCATAGACGATATTCTGATTTACTCCAAAACGGAGGCTGATCATTCCGTTCATCTGCGACAGTTGCTAGAGTTGTTAAGAAAAGAAAGACTCTACGCAAAATTTTCTAAATGTGAATTTTGGCTCAGACAGGTATAATCTCTATTATATATGTCTTGAGCTGTTTTCCTTAACTATTCTATGATTCACATCAGAATTTGAATTTCTATTTTGATTCTTATAGATCCAGTTCCTTGGCCATGTTGTTTCTGGCGAAGGGATTTCTGTTGATCCTTCGAAAGTCGAGGCCGTTCAGAAATGGCAAACGCCTCGTAATGCCTCTGAAATCCGAAGTTTCCTTGGATTGGCCAGTTATTATCGGCGATTCATAAAGGACTTCTCAAAGATTGCTGTGCCGCTTACAATGCTAACACGAAAGAATACTCCTTTCGTTTGGTCCAATAAACAGCAAGAGGCATTTGATATTCTGAAGCAAAAGTTGATTCAAGCGCCGATCCTAGCCTTGCCAGAAGGTAATGATGATTTCGTTGTTTATAGCGACGCATCTGGTACTGGCTTAGGATGTGTTCTGATGCAAAGGGGAAAAGTAATTGCCTATGCTTCAAGGCAATTAAAAGACTATGAGAAAAGTGCACCAACTCATGATCTTGAGTTGGCTGCTGTTACCTTTGCGCTGAAGATCTGGCGTCACTATCTATATGGGACTCGGTGTCAGCTCTACACCGATCATAAGAGTCTCAAATACCTTTTCACTCAAAAAGATCTGAACATGAAGCAGCGTCGGTCCTTGGAGCTTATCAAGGATTATGACTGCGAGATCTTATATCATCCCGGCAAAGAAAATGTTGTCGCGGATGCGTTGAGTAGAAAAGTATATCCAGAAAAGTGCTGTTATGCCCTAACTCCAGTTATATTCTCTTCTGATCTTATTGAAGATATTCGAGTTGCTCAAACTGAAGCGCTGAAAGAAGAGAACTTAGATTCTGAAAATCTTAAAGGGCAGTTACAATTTCTGACTCTGAACCATTTGGGACTTCACTGTCTCAAGGGAAACCGAATCTGGGTTCCTAAGTATGGTTCAATCCGTAGCACTCTTCTATCCGAAGCTCATCAGTCCAAGTTATCTATTCATCCTGGCAGCTCAAAGATGTATTTTGATCTGAAAGCTGATTACTGGTGGCCAGGAATGAAGAAAGACATCGGAAAATGTGTTGAAAGCTGCAAAGTATGTTAGATGGTTAAGGCAGAACACCAGAAACCCTTCGGGGATATGCAACCACTGCCAGTTCCTGAATGGAAGTGGGAGCATATAACAATGGACTTCATTACGAAGCTGCCAAAGACCAAAAGACAGCACGACTCTATCTGGGTAGTCGTTGATCGTTTAACGAAATAAGCACATTTCATTCCAATGAAAGAAACTTATTATTTGGATAGATTGGCACAGTTGTACATCACTGAAATTATTTCACGTCATGGTGTGCCAAAGTCTATCGTATCAGATCGTGATAGTCGCTTCACATCCAGATTCTGGCAAGCACAACAAGATGGGATGGGTACTCGGATTTCTATGAGTACTGCTTATCATCCAAGCGCAGATGGCCAGAGTGAGCGTACTATCTTAACACTCGAAGATATGCTTCGTGCCTGCGTTCTTGATTTAGGTGGTAACTGGGATGACCACTTGCCGTTGGTCGAATTCTTGTATAATAACAGTTATCATTCAACAATCAAGATGGCTCCTTTTGAAGCTTTGTACGGAAGAAAATGCAGAACTCCTACCTGTTGGCGCGAAACAGGTGAATCGCCAATAGCAGGACCTGCCCTTCTACAGTTGACTCATGAAAAGATTAAACTTGTTAGAAGAAATATTCTTGAAGCTCAAAGCAGGCAGAAGTCATATTATGATAATCGACATAGATCAATCAGTTTTGCAGTTAACGATTGGGTGATGCTGAAAGTATCTCCAATGAAGAATGTGGTACGGTTCATTAAAAGAAACAAGTTAGCTCCAAGATTTATTGGTCCGTTCAAGATTGTTGAAAAGATTGGGAATCAGTCTTATCGTCTTGATCTACCAGCGGACTTAGCTGGAATACATCCTGTATTCCATGTTAGTCACTTGAGAAAGAGTTTAGCAGACGAAAGAGAAGTGCAGATACCACACGTTAACTTGCAAATTGATTAGAAGCTTCGCGTGGTTGAAGAGCCAGAACGTATTCTGGACTCGAAGACCAAAAAGCTTCGGAATAAAGAAATACAGATGGTGCTTGTCCAGTGGAAACACCACAAAGGTTCGCATCAGTCTTGGGAATCCAGAGATGTCATGAAAGCAACATATCCCAGTCTGTTCGAACATAGCTAACTTCGGGGACGAAGTTTGTGCGTGGTGGAGCCCATTCTGTAACAACCTAACTTTTGATCAGTTATGTAATAATGAATTTTGAGATAATAATGTAATCTTGCTATATTATTTGTATTTGCAAATAATGATTAAGAATGAAAAATTTATTAAGTAAATATAATTTTAAATTATATTTATAATTTAATTGTGTAAAATAAAAGATGATTATAATAAAGAGATGTAAAATACAAAAGTTTAGTGGGTTAAATAACAAATGAGACCAAAATTATATATAAAAGCCTAGAATAATGATCATTTAAGATCATTTAAACACAATTAACTTCTCTCTCTACTCTCTCTCTACATATATTCGGCAATTTCACAAATTTGTCAAGGAATTCAAGATTTGTTCAATTAATTCAAGAATTAAGACAAGGAGGAGTTACAACAACATTAATCCACAAGAAACTACAAAGATTGAGGTAAAAATTTACTTAAATTTCTATCTTTTAGAAGTTTGGTTCGGTTTTGGTAAAAACCGAAACCAAAGAAATTAAATTATGAAATTACTGTTGCATGTATAAGAATTTTGTAGATTATGATAAATTTATGATAATAGATGAAACAGAAACAGAAATCTGAGGTTAGATCGTTCGAATAAGCAAGAAATTTGATTTTTATGAAAATATATGTTCTTGACAAAAACTTGCTTATTTTGGACGATCTTGACAAATTAATTGTGTTATTGATATGGAAATTAGTATAGAAACATTCAAATAATGATATTATATCAATATATAACATTGCATGTTAATAAAATGTGTTTTTAGTAATTTTTGTGATAAATTCGTATGAACATACTCAAGAACACCAAGAACAAATCTGGAAAATATTCTAAGTATGGGATCCGAATTCGGATGACCCGAATTCGGATGAGACCCACTTCGGTTCTCATATTTCGGATGTGCTGTTCCAATTTCGGATGCTACAGATTCGGATCTCATGTTTTGGATATGTCCCAATTCGGTTGAAATGATTTCGGTTTTGATCCTAATTCGGATGACATCAATTTCGGTCCTGTATCCGAATTCGGTCGATGGGTTGGTCCGGATCCGGATGATCCGAATCCGGGTTCCCAGTCCGGATGTATCCGAATCCGGATTGATCCGGATCCAATTATTATATTATGATATTTTAATTAAATGATATATATATATATATATATATATATATATATATATATATATATATATATATATATATATATATATATATATATATATATATATATATATATATATATATAAGAGAAAGAGAACTTATGAGAAGCTAATGAAAGATTGATAAGATTATCAGAATCAGATAAAATTAAAGAATTACAGATCTCAATGACCAAAAGATGATGAAAATTCCATGATAATGATGATGATATTGACATGAGATTTATATGATATAATTCTGGACAGGTTAAGTTAATATCTGAACAAAGATTTAAAGACTTAAAGACTTGAAAGCGGGTCTCTGATTTGAAAAGAATTGATTGACAGATTACAGATTGACAAAGATACAATCCTGAGATAACTCAGGTGGCAGATTCATATATCTGTTTGACCAAGACCCAGACCTGTGAGTTATAGATATTCAGATTGAACATGCATAGATCCGGTTGAGATATATTGCTGCTGTTAGATTTATTGACATTCATTTATCAGCTGGATTGAGACCTGTGCACACCATGGATGGGTGTTGCCCAGTGGATCATGATAGCTATTTGATTATCTTATCATATTGCATTTAATATTGCTTCAGACTTTGCCTTATGATTCATTGCTATCATGACTTCTAAGACATATGCTTCCATTATTGATCAGACCTTTGATAGATTGATTCAGCTTGACTAGCCCTTATGGTCTATTGTTCTAGACCCGGCTATTTCACCAGTTCTTATGAATTGGTTATGACCTCCGATGTTCCGCCATATTGACTTACTGGTAGCTAGCCCAGTATGTGGCTGATCCCCACGATTTAAGCGTGAGTGTGGCTTGAACATCATCCGATCTTATGATACTATATCTCAATCATGAGGGCTGTAGCGGCAGCCAAGACATATCACGCTAAGACTAATGACTCCGCTTGACACGCATGTTGATATTGAAAATCTATAAACTCACTAAGCGTTGCTTACAGATGTTGCATTAATATTTTACAGGAAAAGCCAAAGGAAAATCACCTGCAGGACCTAGTACTTAGGTCATTCAAGATCCAAGTTTTGAAGATTTTCTAGACCACTACTCAACAAATCTTTCTGGTACTGATTGGAAGACAACAATTGTGGTGGTTCTGGGTAGATTTGATGTAATGTATGATATTATGATTAGATTAGATGTTACCCTTTTATAACTTTATTTTGAAATATGTAAACTTAATCCTAATCTTGTATGTACATGTAATTTTATTATTCCGCAATTTAATTACCCTATCTTAGTATGATTGATATCGTATTGCTATTTGTGGGACCTAGACTCTGAGGACTGCCCCGTAAGGGAAGGTCTTCACAATACTCAAACCTACGAGATTGACTATGAGGAAACCTTTTCACCGGTAGCTAAGATTAAATCCATAAGGATAGTTCTGGCCCTAGCTGCGTTTCATGACTATGAAATCTGGTAGATGGATGTCAAAACCGCTTTAATTAACGGGAAATTGACAGAGGATGTGTTTATGACACAACCTGAAGGTTTTGTAGACACCAAGTATCCTAAGAAAGTGTGTAAGCTTCAGACGTCCATTTATGGACTTAAGCAAGTTTCTCGAAGCTGGAATCTTTGCTTTCATGAGAAAATCACAGAGTTTAGATTTTCTAGAAGCGAAGATGACTCCTGCATATATATCAATGTCAGTGGGAGCACTGTAGTCTTCCTGGTATTATATGTCGATGACATATTACTTATAGGAAACGACATCCGAACATTACAGAGTGTAAAATATTGGTTGGGAAGATGTTTCGCTATGAAGGATCTAGGAGATGCAGCTTTTATTCTGGGTATAAAGATTTATAGAGATAGAACGAGACGTCTAATAGGACTAAGCCAGGATACGTACTTGGACAAAATACTGAAAAGGTTCAGTTTGGAGAAGTCTAAGAAGGGGAACCTTCCCTTTGCTCATGGCATAAAGATTAGTAAAGACATGAGCCCGAAGACACAGGAGGAATGAGACAAAATGAGTCGAGTTCCATATGCTTCGGCCATAGGATCTATAATGTATGCCATGACATGTACGAGGCCTGATGTCTCATTTGCTTTAAGCATGGTGAGTCGACATCAGCAAGACCCTGGTGAAGGTCATTGGATGGCAGTCAAGAATATTCTTAAGTGTTTAGGAAATACTAAAGACAGGTTCTTGGTTTACGGTGGACAGGATGAACTCAAAGTAACCGGTTATTGCGATGCGAGTTTCCAAACGGATAGAGATGACTGTCGATCACAATCTGGTTGGGTGTTCTTATTGAACGGGGGAGCCGTGACGTGGAAGAGTTCGAAGCAGGATATCGTGGCAGACTCTACCTGCGAGTCAGAATATATTGCGGCCTCAGAAGCCTCAAAGGAAGCCATCTGGTTGAAGAATTTCATTGGAGATCTTTGAGTTTTCCCAACGGTTCAAGACCCCATCGAAATATTCTGCGACAACGAAAGTGCTGTTTCGTTGACTAAAGAACCCAACGAAAGTACCACTTTGTTCGTAGTATGGTTGAAGAAGGACATGTGATTGTGAAAAGAGTGCGATCAGAGGAGAATCCAGCTGATCCGTTCACAAAGCCACTTTCTGAACCGAAACACTGTAGTAATGCTTTTAGCATAGGATTGCAAGATAATGTAAAGTTTAGTAGTTAGTTTTGAATTTGAAACATTGTAACAATGATTTGAAATTGTAATGGATTCGGTGATTAAATAATGGAGATTTATTTATTTGCAAAGTGCTGCCATCTTCTATTAATTTATCGTTGTGTTTCCTTATGCATGTTTAGAACCAACTCCCAGAGTAATTAATTTTATTCAAATACCTCAGTCGTTCGTACTACCGGGAGTTAGTATAGAATAAAGACTGTCATGGAATGTTAGTAGACTGTCAAGAGTTTGACATAGCATAGAGATTGCTGCAACATTCATGGGTACTTAATGGAGATTTAAGTATTGGGCACTCGCACTTGGAAAGATACTTCATGGATCAAATCATAAGTATTTCCAAGATGATAATATCCTCTATTCTTCAGACGGAGATACATTGAAGTTGCGGTTGTCTTGTCCGTCATACCTTAGTGCATTCAAACGCTGTGCGTAACTGCCAGTTAGAACGGATGTATCTAGTTACGATGTTATTAGTTAGCTAGCGCTGTGTATGCGAACTTTATTCGTTCCTTTTACCTATATGGAAAAGCGATATCTATGGGCCCTCTGATGATTAAACGTTGACTCTAGAGCGTCGGGCCCGACCGAGACAAAATTGAAGTGTTCAATTAATAAGTCTCATATTGTCATATTAATCGGAAATCTGAAACATAATTTTGAAACCAAAGATTTATTATAATCCATGTCTTAGTATCATAAGATATCAGAGAACGAAGGAATAGTTGATCTCTTATCTAAAGGATTAGCTCTGATATGATTCAGAGTTCGGCAGTTGTATCGAGTAGCTAGGAAGGCTGGTAATAGAATGTGTTTAGACAAATAGTTGCCAACTTGTACAAGTGGGAGACTGTTGGAATTAGTGTCCAAGTCACAATTATTTGTAAACATATTGTTATCAGGCTGGATACTTTTTGGGTGCATGCAATGAATTGTAAATAGAAGATGATTAACTTAAATATATAATGTTAATTAGTTTGTTAATTTATTATGTTTAATAAATTAATCAGAAACTAAATAATTGATTATATTTGATTAATGGGTTAGTTTGTTAATTTATTAATAGTTAATAAATTAACCGAAAGCTAATAGAATTAATTGAGGAAGTACAATGGTTAAACTGCAATTAGTTGATAGTCAACAGGGCACCCCCTAAACCCTAAAAGGGGGGGGGGGGGGGGCGGCCACCAATCCATCCCACATGGATTCGGGATCGAAAACTTGTAGGTTTCTAAAACCTATAAATAGGCAGCCCCTGCCTGCTTCATTCCTTGCTCATTCAATTCTAAGTTCTCTAACAATCACAAGGGATACCAGTTTTGGGACTCTGAGATCTGAGCTTAGAAAAGTTATAATTATCTTTTCTTTTGTTCATTGGGTGTGAAGAACTAGAGGCGATCTTGCTTTAGACGCTTGTTGCTCGATTCAGAGGCTGTTCGTGCAATCGTTCTTCGTGGAGAAAATTGCGAATTTTCTCAAGGTTAGTTTTTCTTATTCATCTCTTTATTTTAATAATTAGTTGCTTAGCTTGTTTGGTTAGATCCTTAAGGTTTTATATTCTTGCATAGTTAGGTTATTTAATTTTCCGCAAAGTTTTAATTTAACCAAGCAAGGGTATAGGAAACCCAACAGTAAATATGGTCAAAACTACCCTCTTAGAATGCTGTCTTCATAAACAACACAATAAATCCAACATATTTTACCCTAGGTGATGCTTATGACATTTGAAGCCTTATTCACTTCCTTTGACATAAAATGTACAGTCCTACTCGTACTTAATTTGTTAGTTTTGTGTTTATAGCCTGAAGAAGAGAGGGAATGTGTGCAAGAACCATCTACAATACCAACTTCAATAAGAAGGTGATTTTATCGGTTACTCTTTAGTCTATATTTTCTACAATCTTGATGATCACAAACGGTAGACGATATGTGATCTCTATTTTGTTCGAATCAGGTTGCTCAGGGCATATGTCACGTTCTTCTTTGAAATGCAGTGTGGCAAGGTTTGCGATTGTCCATGTTACACGAAATCCGAAACCACTATTTCTTGAATCCCTAACCATAGGTTGTGGAATGTCTTGTTTTCTAGATTTACCGTCTAAGGTTACTTGGGGACTCTAATTGTGAATCTCGTATTTCATTCGTCGTGTTTGTGATGGTAAATCCATGTTAACCTTTTTACTTGGTTCACCCTCTTTATCGTTGTCTCTGTCTTGTTTGTGTCACTAGGATTGGAAGAAAACATGCAAGCGAGGCTTTGATCTTCTTAACTTTGCTTCTTGGATTATAAATTACCTTTTCATAAAGCTTCTTAAATAGTTATGCCTCCACCTATGGTTAATGTTGAAATTTCAACACATATCCAATTGAAAGCACCACCTGGACTCCTACCCCAACAATCTTGCCCATGTTGGTGTTAGTTTAATCTTGATTTTGTAAATAGTTTAGAGTTAAATATGTAATTATATAAAGTACAAGGGCCTAGAATAGCATTTAGTAAACATGAAGAGTTTCAACTATTCGTAAAAGTCGCAACCGTTCGTGAAGAGGCACGTCCGAACCATTGTGTCGGTTCACACACACCTCTTAGATTAGTATATAAAGAAAGCATTGTAAAGATTGTAAATTGTGCATTTCCAAGATTGTTGTAATAAAACTTTAGTTTTGGTAAATCCTGTGATTCTTTTAGAGAGTTTCCCAACATTGGTATCAAAGCAAAGGTCAATCGATCCTAGAAGCTTCATCATTTACCGAAGGCAGAAACAATCGAAGAAATACACCCGGTGATTCGAGCATCGCCGTTTAGAAAATTGGCAAAAGAGAATGCCATAGATACACGGGGCAGAAGAACACAGAAGTATTCAACTACCAACCGGCACCAACAAGAAATCAGATTGATTTCAAGAGACGAGGAATCTAGAAAAGATTCTATTTTAGAGAAATCAGAGAGTTTCTCATCACAGTTAGGCAACTCCATGGAACCGAAGCAACAGTTCAACAACATCAAGAAATCAGAAAGCACATCAAAGATTGCATCACGGCAACATATCGCAGAAACAGAAATCAGTAAGCCCCTTCGCAAATTATTGCAACAGAGATATAGCAAACCCTAGAAATCAGTCAAAGGGATATACCAGTACGTATAAGCCTCATATGGAAAGCAATAGAAGCCAAAATCAGAAAGTCAAAACCTGATTTTGAAGAAGCCACCGCAGAAAAATCCACAGAAATAGTGCCATCGCCGTATGAGTGAACCCACGGACAGAAACCGCAACCAACCGTCGTCTACCACCACCAGAAACCGCCTATCGCCACCATAGAATCCATAATTAGCGATTGACACATAGGCAATGATTAGGGTTAGAATTCGTAAGCAACAACACCGATTAAGAAGAGTTGTAGCACCGATTCAGAGGAATCACAAAGAGTTACATCGATTTCAGCAGAGGCATCGATTCACAGAAAGGGAAAAAAGGATAAGCGTATTTAGCACTGGTTCACAAGAAGGACATCAAAACATTTTCAGAAAAGGGGTTATAGCGATTAGGGGAAAGCAGCAGAGACGTCGGTTTAGAGAAAAGATTGCAGCACTGGTTCAAGAGGAAAGGGTTATACCGATTAGAAGAGAGACAAAAGATTAAAGAACGTGCCACCGTTTAAAGAGGAGAGAAGCCCAAACAGAATAATAAACCCACAAGACTCAGTTCACAAAAGGCCCAGAGAAATCAGAAGAAAAGAGGCAGACACACGTTTTTTGATCCGGTGAAAGCAGAGCCCAAAAGACACAAAGAAAAAAGAAAAACAGGTTTTTCTTTTCAATTTTTTAAATTTTAATATATATTCTCTTTATATATTATAATTATTTTAGAAGTTAGACTTTAATTTATTAGAAGAATAAATTAGAGATTGATATTTGCCATTATAATTTAAGTTAGAAAAAGATTAAATTATTTGAGAAATAATTGTGGTTAGATATAAAAATTAAGTTGAATTATTTCTTAGATTTATTTTTGAGCTTAAGAAAAAAAATCAATTTAAAGAGTATGTCAGGAGATAAAAATAATGTTGTTGTCACAACATTATCATCATATCAATGTCGAATTCTGAAAAATACGAATTATACATTATGGGCATTAAGAATGAAGAATATATTAGTGGCAAATGGAGTTTGGGGTTTGATAGAAGAAACAGATACATCAAATGAGATTGATGTAAAAAAGGATAGTACAGCATCAGCATACCTATTTCAAGGGTTACCAGAAGATTTTCAAATGCAAGTTGCGGGATGTGAAACAGCAAAAGAAATTTGGGATTCGTTAAAATCAAGATTTATTGGCACAGAAGATGTACAACAAGCGCACTCGCAACAACTAAAATCAGAGTTTGAAAAGTTAGTGATGAAAGAAGATGAGACGATAGATGCATTTGCTGGAAAGTTAATGAGTATTATTTCGAAGGCTGTAACATGTGGATTAACATTTGATGAGCAAACAAAAGTACGGAAGATACTTAATTCAGTACCAGATAGATTTATACCAGTAGTGTAGGTCCCGAGAGGTTCCCAAAGTATATAGTTGTAAGCTGTAGAGGGGGGTGAATACAGCAATTTAAAATCTACACACTCTTTTCTCAATGTTTGTATGTATTATCAACAATTTGTTAATTACAAACAAGCTTGAATGCGGAATGGTTCAAGCTGAGATGACAGATACAACAGTATGTTTACTAGTCTAAGACAGACTCGAACTAGTATACACTGAATACACTCACTAAGATGCACTCAATGTATTTACAAGACTTTTAAGGAACAGCTTAGGTAAAACAGCTTAGACACTCAGATGCTGGTTTACAGAAGACTTGCATGCATGAAGATCACACTTGCACGTTCACTCTTGGTTTAAGCACTTAGCTTTCTTCACTTTCTTTCTGACCTTAGAAGCTTCCTTTTATACTCACTTAGAGGATCTAAGAAAAACATCTTCATTGGACGGAATGAAAAAGGAGAAGTCTTTTTGAAAAGACAACATAACCTTTTCTGCACTTTTCTGAAAAGCAGACTTGACTTCACATGTGTAGAACTTTTGTCTTTTTACTTTGTCTACTGTTGCATTGCCATTAACCATTTTAGGAATGTCAACTTTGCGTCTTTCTTCCTTGTAAAGGCCTATTTTGATATAAGAAAAAGGTCTGTCACCCTTTTTCAAATATCCTTTTGTCTTCATGTTACAGAACAGCGTGGGCAGGCTGAGCAGTTCTGTTTTCCACTTTGTCTTCGACTGTGTAAACTGATCTTGTAGTCAAAAACAATACATGATGACTTGGAAACAAATTCCATAAAGTGTTTACCCTGTTCACAAAGAACAGGTTCTGTTCACAAAGAACAGAACACTTTAAAAATGCCCAAGCTGCTCAACAGTGTAGAGCAGCGTAGACAGTTTATGTCCAGCCTGTTCAGCAGACTGATCAGCTTGGACAAAACTGTCTTAGTTGCAACACATGCAACATATAGAACAGCTTTAGACTGATATTGCAAATCATTTTCAGGTTTCAATAAGGCATATAACAGGCCTTAAATTCAACCTTCAAATGTATCAACAGGTTTGATTATAAAATCTCCCCCTCAGATGTAGAACAGGTTTGACTGAGGCCTTTTTGTGCCTAACAATCTCCCCCTATTTGCAATAACCAGTCCAAGCTGGTCTTGTCAAAAATCACTATATATTTTTACAGTACATTTGCTGAAATAAAATTACAACATTACAGTAAAGTAAAAGATCAGTTTATATATACACTGATTCTTGACTATACTAGAACAACATATGTTCTTACAAAAGTACAACTAATGTGCTAATGTATTTTACAACTAATGTAAAAGCAAAAATTACAACTTATGTAATAATGTACAACTAATGTACAGAATGTACAACTAATGTACAAGATTTGGACTGTTTGATTTGGGAGCAAATAATGGCAAGCCTGTCCAACTGATGGACAGCTTCCATTCTTCACCTACCCAGATGGCAGGTGGACTTCATTCGACAGGAGGTGGTATCCCTTCTTTGAATCTTTTTACAAGTTCTTCCCTTGTTTCTTCGTGTTCTTCAATTTCAGCTGTAAGAAACATAAAGTTAGAACTTTGAAGTTCACCTCTGTCATAAAAACCTTTCAGCTCTTCCCAGATAGCTGCTCTCCATAGGCTGGACTGACTGAAGGAGGTGGCAATTCTGAAGGCTGCAAGCTGCTTAAGACCAACTTTGTGTAGGTCTGAAGCTCTTTGAAAACATTTCTTCTGAGATAGGGGATCTACAAAAAATGCCCCTAACTCAGGCTCTTCAATCACTTTGCCATCTTCAAATTCAACTCCTTCAGGCAGGCTGTGGTCAACTCCTTTAATTTCCACAGCATAATCTCCTTGTTCAATCATCATAAGGAGTTCTTCCAGCTCTGTATCCCTCTTTGTTCTCCTGGCCTTTATCTTTGGATGTGTCACAGAGACACCTTCACTTATTTCTTTTGGAATCAGGCCCAGCTCCTTTACTCTTTCCACCAGTTTCTTGATGTATGCCCTGATAGTCTTAGCCGTTTCTGACTTAGACTGGCTCAGGGCAACTGCCAGTTCCACCCATTCCCTGTAACCCATTTGTGCAACATCAGTGTGGTCATAGGATTCCATTTCAGGGCCTGTTGCACCCGTCCTGGTGATCTGAAGTTTCCACTGTGTGCCTTTTCTTGCAATGGGAACAGCTTTGACAATTGCTTCCTTGGCAAGCCTTCTGGTTGCAACATCATGAAATTTCTTTCTAGCCAAGTTGTCAAAGTGGAATTTGGCTCTGGCAGAAGGTACTGTTGATTTGGTCACAGAGACCTGAGTACCTTTCTCTACTTCCTTCTCTTTTTCTCCTGCTGATTTCCTGGCAGCTTCCATTATTTTCTTTTGCACCTCCAAGGTAGACATTTTAACTTTCTTTGCTTCTTGGAGGGCAAAAGACTTAGCAGCTTTGGCAGATTCTTCTTATTTTCTTAATTCCTTCAGAGCTTGAAGCTGTTCATCCCTAAACTCAAAGTATTTGTGCATAGGGAGGCCCATCTCTTTGGCTCTGGCTTTGTGAAACTGTATATCTGCCTGTTTCTGCTCAATAGAATCCTCAGCTGCCTTTTCTTTGCCTTTAGCTGCTGCTTTAGTGACAGCAGCTTCAGAAGTTTCTTCTTCTTCTTCTTCTTCTTCTGCTAGGATAAGGTGCCTCCTTTTGCTGCTAGGCCTGTCCTCAGGAATGACTTCCTCCCCCTTAGACTGAGCAGGGTTTGGAGAGCCAGCCTGAGTAGGCATAGCAGCTTGAGAAACACCTTCAGCTGCACCTGTTTCTGCTGGTTGATCAGTTTGGGTTGCAGACACTGGTATCTCCTTAGGAGAAGGAATCTTCTCCCCCTTAGACTTAGTCTTCGAGGCAGATGATTTCTCCCCCTTTGAAGGAGATGAGGCAGCGACTTCAACCCGTGGTCTGCCTGAAGACACAAAGTCAGCAGGCTTGCCAGCAGGTTTGGAAGGTTTAGGACCAACAAGGCTGTTCACTAAGTAAGCCAAGTTATCCTTCACCTCACCAACTTGGGAAAGACAGTTTTGAAGAGAAGAAGCTTGGGAATCAGCAAAAATGGTCAGCTTAACAATGTTGTCTCTATCAGAAGCTGTGAACAACAAACTTTGGAGCTGTGCAAGATGAAGTTCAAGAGAATCTTGCACATCAGCAAGGTTTGATGACACAGAATTTGATAGAGAGCCCATAAGAGTGTTCAGGCTGGCCAATGTTGAAGGAAGGGTAGTATTGCAAGAAGTGAGAAGAGAGGACAGCTGTTGAGAAATGGCTGTCATAGAGGACACGGAGTCCTGTTGTAAGGAGAGGATAGAGGAGAGAGAGTTTGATACATTTTGCAGCTGTGCAGTGAGTGCAAGCAGCTGTGGAGAGTGGTCAGTTTGGGGAGTGACTGGGAAGGATTCTTTGAACATATCAAAGAAGCCTTGGAGCTGCTCAGACACAGAGTCTGAGATGATGGATGGTAGGGAGTGCATGGTATTTTCCAAAGAACCAACTTTGTTGGTCAGCAATGAAAGCTGATCCTTCAAAGGCAGGTCTTTGGGAGATGGAGGTGTATGGGTAGACTGTTTGGAGTGAGTGGATGGAGAAGATGATGATGAGGCTGGTGTTTGAGGATGTGATGGAGAAGGAAGGGAAACTTTGGACAGTAGTTCCATAGCCTGGGCAAAAGTAAGATGGCCCAGGTTAGAGGGATCAAGGGGTCCTTCAGCAGCGGCTGTAGCTGCATCATTAGGAGAAGGGGATGATGTTTGGGGCCTCTCAGATGCTGCTTGTGTTGCAACACCCTCATGAAGACCAGTGGTGGTTCCCTCTGCAGTGCCTTGGTCTAAAGGCACCTCATCATTGGGAGATGGGATATGCATTTCAACATCAGCAGTGGTGAAACCTGCTGATGGAATTTGCATTGAGGGAGCAGCCTCACCAGAGGAATGGTATGATCCCTGAGGTTCATCAGCTTGGGATATTGGTCCCTCAGCAGCTGTTTGGTGTTGAACAGCTGAATCATGGGGAACAGAAGGTTGAGGCTGAGCTGCTGATTGGTCTATATCAGCAGCGTGGGCACCTCGTGCAGACTCAGAGTGTAAGGAGATATGAGTGGGGGACAGTGTGGACTCAGTATGGAGCGGAGAGGGCTCCTGTCTTTCAATATCCTCAGCCTGTTGGGAGGCTGGGATAGTTGATGTGGGTATCTCCATTTGTACAACTGGTTCCTGTTGGGAGGAACCAGAGGGTCTAGGCTGACTCAAGGGTGACTCAGGTTGGAGTGAAGCAGGCGCCAAATGAGCTGAACCTTCTCCCAAAATAGGAGAGACAGCTGGGGTTGCTTCTTTTACAACTGAACCCTGTTGAGAGGGAACAGAGGAGGTGGTTTTCTGGGCTGGTTTCTTTTTGGCTATTGATTTTCTTTGGTAATGGATGGATGATGTGGGTGATTGTGGAGAGGAGAGAGGATCTGTTTGGACTGGATGTGAGACTGGGTCAGGAACAGTGGGGCTGGACTGTTCCATAGTCTGTTGTGCCAAAGAGGCACCAGCCACAAAGGCTTCAGGCTCAACAGATGAGCCAGGGTGAGGAATCTGCTCTTCCTCAGCCACAGAGGCTAAGGGAGCAGACTCAGCCTGAGCTGTTTTGGCCTTCTTTTTAGCAGGCCCAGCTTCAGCTGCCATGGTCCTTTTCACAAGCTTGGACCTGGCTTTGGATTTTCCAGTGGGAGCAGCAGTGACTGGATCCACCCTCACAGCAGAGGGTCCTTCCACTAAACCCAACAGCCTCCTCATTGGTGTTGATAGAGGAGGCTCATTTGCCAGTACAGGAGTATGAAAAACTCTATTCCCTATGACAGGGAAGGCAGCAGTTTTAAGTAGAGGTTGAGAATGATATAGATGCTCACCACAGACATGGCAGAAGATGAGACTCAGGAACCTGGGATATCGGACAACAGCTGGTCTTGTCTCTTGCTGCACCAGGTTTCTCATGTTCAAGAAGATCCATTTGGCCATGTCAAGTGTAGTCCCATCCACCAGCTGAAGGACTACAGGCACTTCATCTCTACTAAGTTGGTCAAAGGAACCAACCTTGCTGCTGAATGACATTACCACAGAGGCAAATAAGAAGCTGTATGTGGGTGACAGCTCCTTCCTGTACAGAGTAGCTCCAACCTTGGGTTCTGCCACACCACAGAAGCGTAGCAGATTGCCCATTTGCTCATTTTCAGGCTGAGGGAGATCATAGTTCTCAGCAACTGGAAGATGAAGAACCTCCCTCAGAAGATCGACTGTAATCTCAATGGTTTGAGTCCCATTGAGAATAGTACCTTTGATAACCTGAGTGTTTGGATTGTAGGAGCAGGTATACCAGAACTCGTATACCATCTCCTGGTACAGGACACCAGGAGATGCAGTCAGTGCATAGTTCAACGGATGAACTTGCAGAAATTCCACCATTCGGTCGTATCCCTTCCCCACATAGTTTTTGGGGATAGTGAGGTTTGCAATGTAGTTGGTGGGCTTGAGGGTCAGCATCGTGGTGACAGATGGATGTTTAACAACATCCTCACCAACGAAGACTGGTAGAAAGGGATTAGGTCTGTGAGCCATTTGGGAATTTTGAAGGTTTGGGGAAGCAAAAGACACTTAGTCGATTTTAGGGTTCTTGAGGATTTCTGGAGATGATGAGGAAGACGAAGATGAAACAGTGGTTTGGTATTTATAGGGTTTGAATGTGAGTATGTATGAGAGAGAAGGTTTGGGCGGTTTGATTTGAAATGTTTGTTAACGGAAAACGGAACGGTTGTCCATGTCAGAAACATTTGTCAGACCACTTGACCTTTTTGATCACTAACACACGTAACACACATTATCCGCAGTAATTAAGTTAAATAAAACATAAATTAAATAACTTAATTATGAAGAAAGGTAATTAAACATCTGGTCTACGCTGTTGGTCAAGCCTGTGATGATCAGGGTCAACACAAGGTTCTCAGTCTTCAAGCTGTTCTCCCTTCAAACTGTGCCTTCAGCCTGTTCTCCTTTGTGAGAACAGGTTGTGTTCAATAGTTGAACAGGTTACAAGACAATGCCTTGTAAGACAGTGTGAAGAAGTGAACAGATTGAAGATTGGACCATCAGAGCAGGCTGGACAAATAAACAGGGTAAACTGTTTTTGTTCAGCCTGTTGTATGCTCAAGCTGTTCAAGTTTTCAGACAAATTGGCTAAGTACAGAACATGCATAGCCTGTTCTGTCTAAGCTGTTCTGAGAAACTTGAGCAGTGTGAGACATACAACTGTGTAGACTTGAGAGAACACTTAGTCACTCTTGTTTAACATGCCCAGCTTGCTGACAAGGTAATTAAACCTTGTTTCATCCAGAGGTTTGGTGAAAATGTCTGCAAGCTGTTCATTTGTGGAAATAAAACTTACCTCCACATTACCTTTCTGGATGTGATCTCTGATGAAGTGATGTCTGACTTCAATATGCTTTGTTCTTGAATGAAATACAGGATTGTTGGAGATGGCTATGGCACTTGTGTTATCACACAGAATAGGAGTTTTCCTATACACAAGGCCATAATCTTCAAGCTGATGCTGCATCCACAGAAGCTGCCCACAGCAGCTTCCAGCAGCAATATACTCAGCTTCAGCAGTAGAAGTGGACACTGAGTTCTGCTTCTTGCTACTCCAACTGATCAACTTTCCACCAAGAAGTTGACACCCACCTGTTGTGCTTTCCCTATCTAACCTGCAGCCTGCAAAATCAGAATCTGAAAGAACCTGTTAGTTCAGGCTTGAGTCTTTGGGGTACTACCAAAGACACAAACATGGTGTACGCCTTCAAGTATCGGAAGGATTTTTTCACACAGCACTAGATGTGATTACTTTGGATCAGCTGTGGAACCTAGCACATAAACAGGTGGCAAACATAATATCAGGTCTGCTAGCAGTTAAATAAAGCAAGCTCCCAATCATGCCTCTGTAAGCTGTTACTGAAACAGCTTTGCCACTAGCATCAGCATCCAATTTTACAGTGGTTGCCATTGGGGTTTTAATAGGAGAACTTTGATCAAATTTGAACTTTTTCAAAAGATCTAAAGTGTACTTTCTTTGATTTATAAAAATTCCAGTTGAGGTTTGTTTAACCTGTAATCCTAAAAAGAAAGTTAGTTCTCCCATCATACTCATCTCATACTTGGATTTCATGAGTAAGGAAAAATTCTTGCACAACTGCTCATTAGTAGAACCAAATATTATGTCATCCACATAAATTTGAACAAGCATAATATCAGACTTCACCTTCTTTATGAACAGTGTGGTATCCACTTTACCTCTGGAATACCCATTGCTCATAAGGAAATCAGTAAGAGTGTCATACCAGGCTCTAGGTGCTTGTTTGAGACCATAGAGGAGCTTTGTCCACTTATAGACAAACCCTGGGTGTTGTGTCATTGTCAAAACCGGGAGGCTGCTTGACATACTCTTCTCTGCAGCTTCCCATTCAAAAATGCACTCTTCACATCCAGTTGAAATACCTTTATCCTCTTATGAGCAGCGTAGGCTAGATACAAACGAATTGCTTCTAGCCTGGCCATGAGCAAATGTTTTCCTCAAGTCAATGCCTTCCTCTTGTCTGTAGCCCTGAGCAACCAGTCTTGCCTTATTTCTAATGACAGACCTGTGCTCGTCCATCTTGTTCCGGAAAAACCCATTTTGTGCCAAGTATATTAGTTTTCCTTTAGGGGAGCATATGTGTGGAACCAGCTTCATACTTTGTGTTCTTGCAAACTGATTGAGTTCTTTCTTGCATGGGCAGATCCAATTTTTTTTGGCATCTTTTAGTGCTTCATACCACCTCTTTGGCTCCATAGTGCAAACCAACAGCTAGAGAAATATACAAAATTCCCTAAGCGTCCCACCGAGTTGTTATCCCCTTTGTTTGTTGATTCACCAATATTTGATCATGTGGTGGTGAACACCTGATCCACTTAGGATCATTGTTCAATGAGATTTACCTGGTTGTTAAACATCTCAGCAGGTCCGTGTGAAACAGCCTTCTCAAGATTTCAGACACACTGTTGTCTTGAGCACTGTTAGATCTGTTGACATGGTCTGACCCACGTTGAACATTCAGCAGAGTAGGAACTGGGAAACAGCATGAGCATTGATAGGTTCTGGAA
>JAANYP010002744.1:40683-76181 GCA_020465985.1 Centrapalus pauciflorus
ACTTTCAAGGATTGACACTTTTGGCCCTTGAACTTTTCATACAAAATAAACTAACTAATAAATAAATTACAAGACTAAGTATTCTCTAAATAATTTCTCTAAATAATTATTACAAAATAGATCCACAAGATCGAAATTTAATATCTAACAAAAGTTGATGAAATGATGACAAAGAGATGGAGGTTGAGTGAGATCTAAGTGGTCTTGAAAGGTTATGGTGAAAAAAGTTGATTGAGATGGTGTATGGGGTTTGTATTAAAAAATTGAAAGTCAATTGTGTGTGTGTACTTGGTGAAGGCCGGCCATGTGACGTATTTATGGAGTATTTTCATTTTTTTGTATAAATGTATTTAGAATGTATTCTTGTATTTCCCTTTTTATGTAAATTTATAAACACTTTTGAATGCATATGTTTAATGAATTGTTTTAGTCTTGCATAATTAATGTTAAGTAAGTGTATTAGTGCATGATTAGTGTCACTAATCTTAATTTAATTATGTACTTAGTTGAATTAATTCATCATATCGCAAATCGATCGGATTAATTAGTTTGCCGATTCATCGCACTGATGAAATTGATTCTAATTGAATTAAATTTCCTTATAAACTTTGTTAATCACTTTGATTAATTGTTAATGACCACTGATTAGGTTATAATTTTCTAATAAATACTGATTAGGTCATAGTTGCTAACCTGGTTTAGTACCGGATGTTACAGTATATATGTGTGTGTGTGTGTGTGTGTGTTTAGGTTATCGTGAGAAGTTAAATATATATCTTGAGAAGTGTAAGAAGCACTATGATTCACTAATATTATATATATATATATATATATATATATATATACACACACATATATAGGGGTTCTTTGGGGCACCACGATGCATTGGGAATCGGTGGGAACTAAAAATGCATAATCTATTTACCAAAGATGCAATAAGGGTAATACGAGAATACTAATTATTTTAAAAAATTAATTAATCTTTTAATTAATAGATTGGTTAGAAAATAGGAAACTAAATAATATCATTAACCATTTTCCCTATTTTCTTCCACATTTCCCTCTCTCACCTCTCTCTCTCTCTCTCTCTCTCTCTCTCTCTCTCTCTCTCTCTCACAAAACCAGCGGCCCTCCATCATTTCTTCCACCTCATCTCGCCGGCCACCACCTCTCTCTCTCTCTCTCTCTCTCTCTCTCTCTCTCTCTCACAATCTCGCCGGCCTCCATCATTTATTTTCTCTCAATCTCGCCGGCCTGCATCACGAAGCTGATGAACAATGCATCATTATGATGTGTCTTGTTCAAAGGATGAATGCACCACAAAAAATCACGATGTTGTTGATGTTTCTGGTTCACGATGTTTCCGGTGATGAATCTTGATGTTTCCTGGTTCAAACATGTTGCACAGCAGCAATGCATCACGATGATGTTTCTCTTTCAAATGATGAATGTTGATGTTTTTCGTCCAAACATGATGCACATTAGCGGTGCATCAAGATGATGATAAATATGTTGAACACTGTGATTAACACGTTTAAATTCCATATATGCATCACGATGATGAACACGTTCAAGATGAATATGAACACAATGATGCATAACCTGAGAAAGATGAATACGAAGATGCACAATCAATGAAGATGATGAAGCATCATGTTAGATTTTTGTTTAATTGAAATTTTTTAATTTTAGAAGTGTATTTTATAAATTTATTAGCATTTAATACGTGATTATTGAATTAAATATTCAATCAATATAAATTTAATTTTGAGTTGACTTTATATATTATTTCTTCCCAAAATATCCTTATGCACATCTAATATGTAAATCGTGCATTATGATGCGTACACAAATTTTATCTTATTACCATTTTGCCATTGTAATCTTAATCATTCATTTTCTAGATCTAACGGTGTATATAAGTTCCTAAGTTGCACGATGCATACATGTACCCCATAGAACCTAACCCTATATATATATAATGTATAACGTTTTTTACTAATGTTACATGTTTGTACAAGTTCAATCATAATATGATCGACTAATTTATAATAAAGTTGATGATTTTGTAAAATGAATGAGTGCAATGTTCACATGAACATGTATATTTCTGGAATTATAATATAATTTGAACAAAACCTACTTTCTTATTGTTATATTTATCAATTGTTAATGTATTCATATGAGCAAGTGTGTGCACACTCTGTTGTCTCTAATACGTCTGAACATGTACACATTGGTGATGGATCTAGTCCTGATACACAAAAAATACACATGTCTAACACGCGTAAAAATACATTCTAAATATGAACATGTGCATATGGATCCGTTACCATAATGTTAAATATGATTATGTACATACTGATTTGCAGAGCCGGTCCTGAGTATTTTCATGCACAGGGCGACATAGAATAAAATGTTTTTTTTAGAAATGCAACATACTATTTTTTTTTTTTTAATGGATTTGGTCAAAATAGAAAAATAATGTTCTTTTTAACTATACAACATACCATTTTTATAGGTTTTTTTCATTTATTTGGCTGAAAATAAAAAAATACACATGTGCACCTAATATTTTACTTATCGAATTGAAAAGGTAATGCCCCTTCATGGTATGATGCCCTATGCGGTAGCCCATGTGCCCCCTCAGGGCCGGCCCTGTTGATTTGAACATGTATATACGAAAACAAATATTTGGATGTTGAATGAATTTCTCAAACTCGAAATTGCTTATATGATTTACGATTCAAAAATGAAGTCAATGGATAGGATTATAAAAAACATGAGAGATAAATACAAGGGAATGTATGAATTTTGTTTTTTTTTTTTTTTTTTCTGATGAATTTCATATATACCCCACTAAAACTTCATAATATCATATATACCTAACTTAAAATTTTGATATCATATATATCCCTTCTAAATATTATAATATCATATATACCCAAATTCTAATAATTAATATCACATATCCATCTTAAACATCATTAATATCACATATACCCAAATTCATTAATTTAATTACTTTTAGAACATTTAAAACTCATATTTAATTGATTATTAATTAATGACTATTATACCTTTACTTATTTCAACTAAACCTTCAAAATATCATATTTATCCAACTTAAATTAAAATATCATATCTCTTTAATAATTTTTTATAACTTATTTTTGTAAACTTTATTATGTAAATTCTTCATATTGAAATAAATTAACATTAACGATAAAAAAATTCTATTTTTGTTTGTTTGTAATCAAATCGTGTCGACTTATTATATTTTCTTATTTATTTTTTTCCTGCAGTAATTAACTTAGTATATATTATGTTCTTTCATTTATTTTAATTTTTCGAATTTATAGTTGTGTTGCATTTTTTTTAATTTAGTATATATCTTTGTTTTCTGTATTCATTAGTTTCTATTTTTTTCATGTGTGCTTTCGCTTTATAATAGTTGTTTGTTCTAGTTTACTTTTTTTAATTTTTTATATTTAATCTAGTATTTGAATTATAATTTGTATCCAATTTTATTAGCTGTGTATATTTTTTGGTTCAAATACTAGATTAAATATAAAAAGTTAAAAAAAACTCAACTAGATAAAATAATAATTATAAAACGAATGCAAAGTTGAAAAAAAAAAAAAAAACTAATGAATATAGAAGACAAAATATATATACAAAATTTAAAAAAAAATGCAATACAACTATAAATTCAAAAAGAAAAAAAAGAAAGAGCATAATATAATCAGTTAATTGTATATAGAAAACTGCAGGGAAAAAAACAAATAAGAATATATAATAAGTCGATACGATTTGATTACAAACGAACAAAAATATAATACAATTTTTTTATTGTTAATGTTAATTTGTTTACTATGAAGAAATTTATATAGTAAAGTTTACAAAAATAAATTATATAAAATTATATAAAGGGATATGTTATTTTAATTTAAGTTTGATAAATTTGATATTCTGAAGGTTTAGTTGAAAGAAGAAATAAGTAATGGTATAATGGTCATTAATTAACATTTAATATAAAATATGAGTTTTAAATGTTCTAAAAATGATTAAATTAATGAATTTGGGTATATATATATATATATATATATATATATATATATATATATATATATATATATATATATATATATATATATATATATATTAATGATGTTTAACAGGGATATATTTGATATTAATTATTAGAATTGGGTATATATGATATTATGATGTTTAAAATGGGTATATATGATATTAAGATTTTAAGTTGGGTATATACACGATATTATGAAGTTTTCTAAGGGTATATATGATTTTTTTTTTTTTTTGTTAGGGAATGTTTGCTATCAATTAGAGATTGAATTTTTAACTAGTTAATTTAATTGATATAAATATATTATGACGAATCCACCTTTTAATGTGTTGAAACTTGAAACAAATAATGTGTGAGACTCCACTCTAAGTTAAGATATATATATATATATATATATATATATATATATATATATATATATATATATATATATATATATATATATATATATATATATATATATATATATATATATATATATATATACATATATATATATACATATATATATATACATATATATATATACATATATATATATATATATATATATATATATATAGGGATGGGTTCTTTTAAGAACCATAAATATTGTGAGAACTTAAGAACCTTTATGGTCTTTGGATTAATAGAATCAATGGTTGATATTGGATGGTAATTTTGTAATTATTTTGAACTTTGATAGTGGAGAATTTTGAAAATGTGTGAAAATTGTATTTTTGGAAGAAAAAAATCTGCTTTTTCTCTTTCTCTCTCTTACTTTTTTTTATTTTCGTTTTATTTTTCTTTCATTATAATTGACTTTTAAAGTAAAAAAACGTTTTTTTTTTTTAAAAAAATTTCTAATATAAAACATTATTTAATTGCTAAAAAAATAATGTAATTTATATTGAAATATTATATGTCTATATAGAATATATTTTTTCTATATAGAATATGTAAACGAACATATTCTATGTACAATCTACGTAGAATGTCATGCATTCTACGTAGAATGACATGCAATATACGTAGAATGTCGTCTAGAATGTCAAATATCATATATTCTACGTAGATTACCTGATAAAATATATCAAAAACACATTGAAACAAAAAAAAGATTTCATTTAGACATTTTATCAAACACTTGGTATGCAACTGAGATAAAATATACCAAAAAGGCATTGAATAATAAAGTTATTTTACATAAAAAAGATATAGAAATGTATAAAAAACATAAAAATATATAAAATATATAAGATACATAACATTCTACATAGATTATGTGTGATTTTTTACAACTAGTCGTGTATTATATTATATGTAGATTGTCATGTAATCTACGTAGATTATCATGTAAAACATCTAATAACTATAACAATCATTATAAATCTAATATCTTACAAATAATCTTCATTATAAAATATGAAAAATGAATCTATCATATTCTAAGTAGAGTATCGACGAACATATTATATGTACAATCTACGTAGAATGTCATGCATTCTACGTAGAATGGCATTCAGTTTACGTAGAATGACATGCAATATACGTAGAATGACATGCAATCTACGTAGAATGTCAATTATCATATATTCTACGTAGATTACATGATAAAATATACCAAAAACACATTGAATAGTAATGTTAATCTACATAAAAAGATATAGAAATATATAAGAAACATAAAAATACATTAAATATATAAGAAACATAACATTTTACATAGATTATGTGTGATTTTTTACAAGTATTATTGTATTATATTCTATGTAGATTATCATGTAATCTACGTAAATATTCATGTAATCAACATAGATTATCATGTAAAACATCTAATAACTATTACATTCATTATAAATCTAATATCTTACAAATAATTATAAAACATGAAAAATGAATCTGTCCAATCTACGTAGATTGTTATAGAATATGTTCATCGATGCTCTACATAGAATGTCACGCAATCTACGTAGAATGACATTCAATCTACGTAGAATGACACTCAATCTACGTAGAGTATCGACGAACATATTCTATGTACAATCTACGTAGAATGTCATGCAATCTACGTAGAATGACATTCAATCTACGTAGAATGACATTCAATCTACGTAGAATGGCATGCAAAATCTACGTAGAATGACATGCAATCTACGTAGAATGACATGCAATCTACGTAGAATGTCGTGTAAAATGTCAAGTATCATATATTCTACATAGATTATATTATAAAATATACCAAAAACACATTGAATGTTAATGTACATCTACATAAAAGGATATAGAAATGTATAAGAAACATAAAAATATATGAAATATATAAGAAACATAACATTCTACATAGATTATGTGTGGTTTTTTACAAGTAGTCTTGTATTATATATTCTATGTAGATTATCATGTAATCTACGTAGATTATCATGTAAGACATCTAATAACTATTACATTCAAATATATCTAATATCTTTACAAATAATCTTCATTATAAAACATTGAAAATGAATCTGTCATATTCTATGTAGAGTATCGACGAACATATTTTATGTACAATATACGTAGATAGTCATTCAATCTACGTAGAATGTCATTCAATCTACGTAGAATGTCATGCAATCTACGTAGAATGACATGCAATCTACGTAGAATGGCATGCAATCTACGTAGAATGACATTCAATCTACGTCGAATGACAGACAATCTACGTAGAATGTCATGCAATCTATGTAGAATGTCGTAATCTACGTAGAATGACATTCAATCTATGTAGAATGACATTCAATCTACGTAGAATGACATGCAATCTACGTAGAATGACATGCAATCTACGTAGAGTATCGACGAACATATTCTATGTACAATTTACGTAGAATGTCATGCAATCTACGTAGAATGACATTCAATCTACATAAAATGGCATGCAATCTACGTAGAATATCATGCAATCTACGTAGAATGTCGTGTAGAATGTCAAGCACATATATTCTACGTAGGTTAAATGATAAAATATACCAAAAACAAATTGAAACAAAAAAAATAAGATTTCATTTAGACATTTTATCAAACACTTGGTATGCAACTGATATAAAATATACCAAAAACACAATGAATAGTAATGTTAATCTACAAAAAAGATATAGATTTGTATAATAAACAAAAAATATATGAAATATATAAAAAAAACATAACATTATACATAGATTATGAATAATAATGTTAATCTACATAAAAAGATATAGAATTATATAACATTCTATATAGACACATAATATTTCTATATAAAATACATTAATTTTTTAGCAATTAAATACTTTTTTATATAGAAAAAAATTTATTTTTTTATAAAAAAACGTTTTTTTAATATTAAAATCAATTCTCATAAAAGAAAGAAAAAATGAAAATGAAAAAAAAAGTAAGAGAGTGAAAGTGAAAAAGAGATGCATATACTAAAAAAGGTGGAGAGAGACATATAATATTTTTTATTCCAAAAATACCCTTTTGTTCCAAGGGCTCTAAAAGGTTCCTAGGTTCTCACAATCTTTGAGGTTCTTAAAAGAACCTCTCCCTATATATATATATATATATATATATATATATATATATATATATATATATATATATATATATATATATATATATATATATATATATATAGGGGGTCCAATGGAATACCACAATGCACCTGAAAACTTGTGAAAACCGCACTGCCACCACAAATGCATCAAAATCCTGCGTGATGCATCAAATTTTCCGCGTGATGCATCACCTTATTTACGATCATGTCACCGCGTTTTTCATGAAATGCACCAAATCGGACGGTATGCATAAGTTTCCATAGTTTTCAGGTGCATAGTGGTTTTCCATTGAACCCTATATATATATATATATATATATATATATATATATATATATATATATATATATATATATATATATATATATATATATATATATATATATATATATATATATATATATGTAGGTCCCGAGAGGTTCCCGAAGTATGTAATTATAAGCTGTAGAGGGGGGGTGAATACAACAATTTAAAAACTAGACACTCTTTTCTCAATGTTTGTATGTATTATCAACAATTTGTTAATTACAAACAAGCTTGAATGCGGAATAGTTCAAGCTGAGATGACAGATACAACAGTATGCTTACTAGTCTAAGACAGACTCAAACTAGTATACAATGAATACACTCACTAAGAAGCACTCACTGTGTTTACAAGACTTAAAGGAACGGCTTATGTAGAACAGCTTATACACACAGATGCTGGTTTACACAGGAGGTTTGCATGCATGAAAATCACACTTGCACGTTCACTCTTGGGTTTCAGCACTTAGCTTTCTTCACACCTCTTTCTGTCCTTAGAAGCTTCCTTTTATACTCACCTAGAGGATCTAAGAGAAACATCTTCATTGGACGGAATGAAAAAGGAGAAGCCTTGTTGAAAAGACAACATAACTTTTTCTGCACTTTTCTGAAAAGCAGACTTGTCTTCATATGTGCAGAACTTTTGTCTTTTTACTTTGTCTACTGTTGCATTGCCTTTAACTAATTTAGGAATGTCAACTTTGCGTCTTTCTTCCTTGTAAAGGCCTATTTTGATATAAGAAGAAGGTCTGTCACCCTTTTTCAAATAACCTTTTGTCTTCATGTTACAGAACAGCGTGGGCAGGCTGAGCAGTTCTGTTTTCCACTTTGTCTCCGACTTTGTAAACTGATCTTGTAGTCAAAAACAATACATGA
Organism: Centrapalus pauciflorus; assembly: GCA_020465985.1. NCBI lineage: Eukaryota > Viridiplantae > Streptophyta > Magnoliopsida > Asterales > Asteraceae > Centrapalus > Centrapalus pauciflorus. The sequence goes on from JAANYP010002744.1 coordinate 49,509, forward strand.
TGACTTGGAAACATATTCCATAAAGTGTTTAGCCTGTTCACAAAGAACAGGTTCTGTTCACAAAGAACAGAACACTTTAAAAACGCCCAAGCTGCTCAACAGTGTAGAGCAGCGTAGACAGTTTATGTCCAGCCTGTTCAGCAGACAGAGCAGCTTGGACAAACTGTCTAAGTTGCAACACATGCAACATATAGAACAGCTTTAGACTGATATTGCAAATCATTTTCAGGTTTCAATAAGGCATATAACAGGCCTTAAATTCAACCTTCAAATGCATCAACAGGTTTGATTATAAAATCTCCCCCTCAGATGTAGAACAGGTTTGACTGAGGCCTTTTTGTGCCTAACATTACCAAATTCAAAACTACCAAATGGTATTTTATAAATTGAAACCTTAATAAAAATTGATTTTCGGTCAGAATATCCTTTTATGTTTGAAAATATTTTTTTAGTATTATATATTTATTGTCGACGGAATAGAGAGAAAGTTTGCTCAAGTGACACAATTATAACCATTTGATCAGATCACATATTGATCTTAGCCATCGAAAATGAGAAAAGTTCGATCCTATGTTGACGTGTCACATTTAGGGGTGTGCAAAATAACCGAACCCGAATAACCCACCCGAACCGAACCTTAGTCGGGTTAAATGGGTCGGATTATTCGGTTTTCGGGTTCCTTATTCGGGTTAAATGGTACCCGAATAAGTAATTCAGTTTGGTTTACGGGTAGGATTCATGCTTATTCGGGTACCCAAATAACCCGAATAACCCGTTTAACATATATTTTTCATTTTTTTATTTGTTATAATTATAACCAGTATCGTTTATATATAGAATGTAAATATGTAAATACCCATTTTTGATACTCAAACCATTTAACCTGTTTTACCCAAATTACCTAATTCATTTAACCCGTTTAAACTACTTTGTTGATGATTTCAATTTTCATACTAAAATCGAATAACCCATTTAACCCAAACCGAATATCCCGATACTCATTTAACCCGAAACCGATTAACACATTCCCTTATTTGGTTCGGGTTCGGTTAGCTAACCCACACACTCAAACCCGAATAACCCGAACTGAATAACTCGATACCCAATTAACCCGCCTGAATAACACCCCTAGTCACATTGTCAGCTATTGAAATTCAGATTTTTTCACGTGGCACAATCATAGTCATTGAAAATAAAAAAAAGTAAGAATAACTAACAAACTTTAAGATAAATAAAAAAAAGTAGGAATAACTAACAAACTTTGAGAACTTAATGCACGATAAATTACCAAATTCTGTAAATATTTGTAAGTGGTTAAATTTATTTATTTAATTTCTAGAAGATTATTAAAGTGTTCCGAATATGTTTTTTAAACTACAAATTAATTATTTTGAAAAATCTGAAAAATTATAAAATTATTTATGGGTATATTATTACTTATTTGAGGCATAAAAATAAATACATATTATATAAAAGATGTTCGACAATTAAATGCTTTTTAGTAAAAATAAATTCCATCCACTTTTTTATTTTTTTTTAATAAAATATATATACATTATAGTAATATATAAATTAAAATATTAAAGTATATCAATTAAAACATTTAAGTTTATAAATAAAATGTTAGCTAGTACTCATATTTATTTATAAAACTAGAAAAATAATAGTTATGTCAAATAATATTAGTAATTTATATTTTTTTTTGATAATTAATAATTTTATATTTTGATTCTTAGTTTATATACATTTATACAAGTAATTATTAATAATATCTACGTAAAATGTGAGTCAATAAATTACTGGATTATTATTTGATAATATATTTATTAATTATTATCAAAATTTGATTTGTTAAACCTTTAAAAAACGATGTGAAAACTTAGAGATAATAAACTATTGAAATATTATTACTGTCTATTTAAAACAATAAAGATGTTTGAAGAAATTAATTTATCAAAAATCATATTAAAAATATTTCACGAGCAACATATGAATATTATATAATTGTTGGACTAGAGAGAAAAATCTGAAGTATCATTATATATGTGGTCTGAATATGAGACTAAATCTGAGTTATCAAACTACTAATGGGAAATATCATAAATTTTTAATTGAAATTTGAGTTTGGTTATTGTAATTCAAATTGGTATCTTATTATTTTACTATTTATTATTATTACGTTTTTACTTTAAATAATTATTAAAAGAAAAGAAAATATATATTATATAAAACTCTTATTAAAATTTCATTTAACTATTTTCAAATTTCACTTTTTTATAAAAATAAGTTTTTAATCACTTATAGCTAATAAAACACACACAAATATAAAAAATATAATAGAAAATACTTTAGGTTTCAATAAAATTTAAATTACCACTCAAGACTAAATATAAATGAATGGCGATCGATGAAAAAAAACTGAAATTTTAATAAAATGATTATATAATAATTTAAGATTCACGTTACAAATTGTTAGCAATAACATATATTTTTAGTTTTACAAAAAGTTTATTAATAATTAGGGTGTGCTAATATTATTTCATTTAATTTTTTATTATGATCGTTTAGTTTATTTGCTTGGTTCACTTTGATTTTATTCTTTTCGATTATAAAAATAGACAAACCATGACCAATAGTATTCAATTGTAACTTCTTACATTTTTTTGATTTTTCCAAGTCATTTTGCACCTGCACTTGTATTATTAGCTATTACTTAAAAATAAAAGTACATATATCAATTATGAGTGTTAATGTATTATTTACTATTAGCCAAAAAAATTGGGTTGTTTAGTATAACAATTAGGGGTGTAAACGAGCCGAGCCGAGCCCGAGCCCGTTTAAGCTCGAGCTCGGCTCGTTTAAAAGTTCCAGGCTCGAGCTCGAGCTCGGATCATTTCGAGCTTTGTACGTAAAGCTCGAGCTCGGCTCGTTAATAATTTTCCAAGCTCGAGCTCGGCTTGGGCTCGACTCGTTTATTATATATTTTAAATTTTTTAATTAATATTTAAATAATTTTTATATTTAATATATATAACTTGTTAATTTAATATATTTATATTTATTTAATCTATATATTATATATTTATTAATTTAAAAATATATTTATATATAAGCTCGTTTAGGCTCGCAAGCTCGATATGTGAAGCTCGGGCTCGAGCTCGGCTCGGTCTCGTTTAATTCGAGCTTTTAACGAGTCGAGCTCGAGTAGCTCGGCTCATAACAATCACTTTTATGTTAATATATTATAATACCTTTTTTACATAAACTGATAAATATTTTTTTTGATTTGATTTATCAGGTTATTTATTATGACAATCAGTTTTATGTTAATATAATGTTGTTTATTTTTAAATCATTATAATTTATTAGTCTATATTTCATAAAATAAAGCATGTGTATTAAACTAGTTTTCCTTGCCAAAAGAACTCATATTATAATATGTTATCTTTTGTGGTGATTTGTATAAAATTAATGATAATCAAAATTAGAATAAACTAGGATTTAATATGAAAAAAAACATGTTTTTCACATTTTTACGGTTTAGTCACCCAGTGTTATTTTTAACCAATAAAATCCTTAAGTAGTATATTTATTTGTGATTTTTAGAATTTTCTTTATTTTTCAAAAATAGTATTCAAGTTTGTGGACTTTTCGGAGGAAAATTAGTGAAAACATGTTGGTTTTTTATGTAAATGACAGGGTTGATTTTGAAAAAAACAAAACAAAACATTTTCGAAAATCGGATTGAAAACAGTAACTTGAGGACTTTCTTAGTAAAAAATAATATCGAATGACTAAATCACAAAAAATATGAAAACATGTTGGGGTTTTTTTTTTCATATTAACCCCAACAAACTAAATATGATGATGTATAAAATTTTGTTTGGTATTTTGTTATGGTTTTATATTTTTTTTTCTTTTGTGACAATATTTTTTTTTATTAGGGTCATTCTATACACACACCCCCTATCGTTAATTAAACACACCTTCTAATTACCTTTTTAATTACTCTAATCATTTTATAATTATTAGTTGATTTGACTTATAATCATTAAATAACTATAAATGATTATCAATTGATTTGACTATATAATAATTATTTAATTTATAAACATTAATAATGTAATCATTATTAATCAATGATTGTTAATGAATTATATAAAGTAAATTACACAAATGGTTATTGTACTTTATTTTATAGGGAGAATTTCATATATACCCCTCCAAACTTTCATAATATCATATATATACCCATCCTAAAATTTTAATATCATATATATACCTCCTAAACATCATAATATCATATATACCCAATTTTAATTATTAATATCACATATATCCCTCTTAAACATTATTAATATCATATTACCCAAATTCATTAATTTAATTATTTTAAAACATTTAAAACTCATATTTATTAATTAATTACCATTATACCCTTACTCATTTCTTCCTTCAACTAAATTTCAAAATATCATATTTATCCAACTTAAATTAAAATATCATATCCTTTTTAATAATTTTATATAATATTTTTTTAACTTTACTAAAAAAAATTATTCAAACTAAAACAAATTAACATTAAAAATAAAAATAAAAAAGTTGTATTATGTTTGTGCTCGTTTGTAATCAAATCGTATCGTCTTATTATATTTTCGTATTTGTTTTTTTCTACAGTAATCTATATACAATTAATTGATTACATATTATGTTCTGTTTTTTCTTTTTATTTTTGAACTTTATAGTTGCATCGCATTTTGTTTTTTTTTTTTTTTTAAATTTAGTATATATATTTTTTTATTTTCTAATACATTAATTTCTAATTTTTTTTTTCAAGTTTGAATTTGTTTTATAACTATTGTTTATTTAGTTTACTTTTTTTAATTTTTATATTTAGTCCAGTATCTGAGTTATAATTTGTTATCCAATGTAATTAGTTGTGTATATTTTGTGTTAACTACAAGATTATATATATAATCCTATATATTTAGTAACTAGAAAATATTTTAATATAAAAGGGTTGTTTAAAAAAACTGAATTTTTTACTAATGAAAATAACCATATATTTATAATAAAAAAAATTAATTTACTAACAATATACAAATTTCATCCGGTAATTTTAATATTAAAATATCTTCTAGTTACTAATTATTAAACAAATTATTATAAAACTGGACTCTAAATATATAGGAAATAATATATATATATATATATATATATATATATATATATATATATATATATATATAATCTTATCGTTAACACAAAATATACACAACTACTTACATCGGATAACAAGTTATAACTCATATATACTAGATTAAATATAAAAATTAAAAAAAAGTAAACTAAATAAACAATAGTTATAAAATGAATGCAAACTTGAAAAAAAATTTGAAACTAATGTATTAGAAAACAAAAAATATATATTAAATTAAAAAAAAAACAAAATCTGATACAACTATAAAATTCTAAAAGAAAAAGAAAAGAAAAAACATAATATATTATCAGTTAATTGTATATAGATTACCGTAGGAAAAAAAAACAAATAAGAAAATATAATAAGACGAAACGATTTGATTACAAACGATCAAAAACATGATACTATTTTTATTTTTTTTTTATTGTTAATGTTAATTTGTTTTAGTTTGAAGAATTTATTTAGTAAAGTTTACAAAAATAAATTATATAAAATTATTAAAATAGATATGATATTTTAATTTAAGTTGGATAAATATGATATTTTGAAGTTTAGTTGAAAGAAGAAATGAGTAAGGGTATAATGGTCATTAATTAATAAGTAATATTAATTATGAGTTTTAAATGTTATAAAAATAGTTAAATTAATGAATTTGGGTATATATGATATTAATGATGTTTAAGAGGGATATATGTGATATTAATAATTTAAATATGATATATATGGGATATATATATATATATATATATATATATATATATATATATATATATATATATATATATATATATATATATATATATATATATATATATATATATATATATATATATATATATATATATATATCTATATATATATATATATATATATATATGTATATATATATATATATATATATATATATATATATATATATATATATATATATATATATATATATATATATATATATATATATATATATATATATATATATATATATATATATATAGATTTAGGTTCAAGTGAGTACCACCTCTAATGCAGCGCACCAGAAGGTACCACCCTTAAAAGTAATTTTTTTGAAACTTTTTTTCATGAACATGTTCTAATTAACATTACACAGATCATATGTAAATTTCAAGCAAATCCGAACACTCTAAGTGCATGAAAACACGCATCACATAAATGCAAGTTCACATGTCTTCAAAATTATGTAAGTGTGTGTTCACATCATTTTTTAGGAGCTAGGAGATGTGAATGTATGTGAAATTTACATATGATCTTCATAACGTTAATTAAAACATGTTTATGAAAAAAAAATTTAAAAAAAGGGTTTTTAAATGTGGTACCTTCTGGTGCGCTGCATAAGGGTGGTACTCTCTCGAACCATATTCTATATATGTATATATATATATATATACATATATATATATATATACATATATATATATATATATATATATATATATATATATATATATATATATATATATATATATATATATATATATATATATATAGGGTTGAGATCATTGCAGAACCTTAATTTAGTGCAGAACTATAGAACCAATCTAAACCATTGAATTATTATATAACACTAGGGATAAGTTGGTAATTATGCAATTAATATTGAATTAATAGTTGCCCACCAAGTTTGACTGACCATTTTGACCATTTTTTACTCTTTTAATATCGAAGGTACATGCAGTGTTGCATATATGATATATAGTATCACTTCGACGTTGAATGTGTGATATAAACTGTAATTCGACATTGAATGATCTCTATATAATATATTGAATGGACGTCTAGGTAACAAATCTTTTTACGAAAAATAAACATGTAAAATTTTTTCGAAAAAAAAATATCATTACTGTTCTCATTAACTCAACCAACTTTTGACTACTAATTTTGACCATTATTTTGGTTCTGTTAATTTTGAATGTACATGCAGTGTTGTATCGACGTTGAATATACGACATCAAGTGTTCATTCAACATTGAATGATATCACCCATGCTACATTCCATCGTGATCTGGGTTTTTTTAACGAAAAATAAACACGTAAAATTTTTTCTAAAATTATATATCATTACTGTTCTCATTAAATCAACTAACTTTTGACTACTAATTTTGACCAATATTTTGGTTTTATTAATTTTGAATGTACATGCAGTGTTGCATCGACGTTGAATATACGATATCAAGTGTGTAGGTCCCAAAAGATATCCCAAGTATATAGCTTTAAGCTGTAGAGGGGGTGAATACAGCTGTTTAAAAACTACACACAATTTTCTCAATGTTTGTATGTATTATTAACAAATGTTAATTACAAACAAGCTTGAATGCGGAAAGGTTCAAGCTGAGATGACAGATACAACAGTATGTTTAACTAGTCTAAGACTGACTTAAACTAATTACAATGAATACACTCACTAAGAATCACTCACTGTGTTTACAAGACTCTGAGGAACAGCTTGAACAAGAACAGCTTAGACACTGAGCACTGTTTTATTCAAGCAGACTTGCATGCATGAAAGACACACTTTGAATGCACGTTCACTCTTGTTTTCAACACTTAGCTTTTTGGCTTTTTTTTTTCAATCCTTGAATGTTTCCTTTTATACTCACTCAGAGGATCTAAGTGAAGCTTCTTCATTGGACGAAATGAAAAAGGAGAAGTCTTGTTGAAAAGACAACATAACCTTTTCTGCACTTTTCTGAAAAGCAGACTTGTCTTCATATGGGCAGAACTTTTGTCTTTTCACTTTATCTTCTGTTGTATTGCCTTTAACCAAATAAGGAATGTCAACTTTGTGTTTTTCTTCCTTGTAAAGGCCTATTTTGATATAAGAAAAAGGTCTGTCACCCTTTTTCAAATAACCTTTTGTCTTCATGTAGCAGAATAGCTTGGGCAGGCTGAGCAATTCTGATTTCCACTTTGTCTTCAACTTTGTAAACTGATCTTGCAGTCAAAAACAATACATGAGGACTTGGAAACACATTCCATAAAGTGTTTAGCCTGTTCACAAAGAACAGGTTTTGTTCACAAAGAACAGAACACTTGTAAACTGCCCAAGCTGCTCACCAGTGTAGAGCAGCGTAGACAGTTTATCTTCAGCCTGTTCAGCAGTCTGAACAGCTTGAGCAAAACTGCATTTGTTGCAACACATGCAACACATAGAACAGCTTTAGGCTGATATTGCAAATCATTTTCAGGTTTTAAATAAGGCATATAACAGGCCTTAAGTTCAACCTTCAAAGGCATCAACAGGTTTGATTAATAATCTCCCCCTCAGATGCAGAACAGGTTTGACTGAGGCCTTTTTGTGCCTAACAATCTCCCCCTATTTGCAATAACCAGTCTAAGCTGGCTTTATCAAAAGTCACTATATATTTTTACAGTACATTTGTTGAAATGAAATTACAACATCAACATAAAGTAAAAGATCAGTTTATATATATACTGATTTTTGATTACATTAGAACAACACATGTTCTTACAAAAGTACAACTGATGTACTGATGTATATTACAACTAATGTAAAAAGAAAATTACAACATATGTAAATAAAGTACAACTAATGTACATTGGACTGTTTTTGTTGGGAACAGAAAATGGTAAGCCTGTCCAACTGATGGACAACTTCCATTCTTCATCTACCCAGATGGTAGATGGACTTCATCACAATGGAGGGGGACCTTCAAACATTTTCTCAAGTTGCTCTCTGGTATCCTCAAGTTCTTCAATCTTACTTCTTATTATCATAAACTTGGGATCCTCAAGCTCACCTCTTTCATAACAGCCTCTGAGCTGATCCCAGATAGCTGCTCTCCACCTGCTTGACTGCCTGAATGAAACTGCAAGTCTGAAGGCTACAAGCTATCTCAGATCCACCTTGTATAGATCTGATGCTCTCTGAAAGCATTTCTTCTGAGATAAGGGATCTACAAAAAATTCCCCCAGCTCAGGCTCTTCAATGATCTTGCCATCTTCAAACTCAATTCCACTAGGCAGGCTGTGATCAACTCCTTTCATTTCAATAGCATAGTCACCTTGTTCTATCACGATGAGAAGTTGTTCCATCTCAGTGTCCTTCCTTGTCCTCCTGGCCTTTATTTTTGGTTGTGTCACATAGACACCTTCACTTACCTCTTTGGAGATCAGGCCAAGATTCTTTACTCTCTCCATCAGCTTCTTCACATATGCTCTGATAGTCTTGGCAGTTTCAGACTTAGACTCACTCAGAGCAACTGCCAGCTCAATCCATTCTCTGTACCCCATTTGTGCAACGTTAGTGAAGTCATATTTTCTAGTTCTGGGCTTGCTGCACCCATTCTGGTTATTTTTAACTTCCATTGACTGCCTTTTCTTGAAATGGACACAGCTTTGACAATTGCCTCCTTAGCAAGCCTTCTATCAGCAACATCTTGAAATTTTCTTGTTGCCAGGTTGTCAAAGTGAAATTGAGCTCTTGCAGAAGGCACTGAAGTTTTGGCCACTGAGACCAGAGCACCTTTTTCTTTCTCAGCTTCCTTCTCCTCTGCTGATCCCTTAGCAGCTTCCAAAATTTTCTTCTGCACAACAAGAGAGGACATTTTAACCTTCCTTGCCTCTTGAAGTGCAAAAGACTTAGCAGCTTTTGCAGATTCTTCTTCTTTTCTTAAAGCTTCCAGGGTTTGAAGCTGTTCTTCTCTAAACTCAAAATATTTGTGCATAGGAAGACCCATTTCTTTGGCCATGTCTTTGTGAAATTTGATTTCTGCTGTTGAGGATCAGTTGCTGCTATTTCTTTTCCTTTAGCTACTGTAGTTACAGCAGCTTCAGGACTTTCCTTCTCCTCTTCTTCTTCTTCTAAGATCAGATGCCTCCTTCTGCTGCTTGGCCTGCCCTCAGGAATAGATTCCTCCCCCTTAGATTGAGCAGGGATTGGAGATTCAGCCTGAGTAGGCTGAGCAGCGTGGGAGGCACCCTCCAGTGTACCTATTGAAGCTCCTGCTGGTTGACCAGTGAGTGCTGTAGGCACTGATTTCTCCCCCTTAGACTTAGTCTTCGAGGCAGATGACTTCTCCCCCTTTGAAGGAGATGGACCAGCACATTCAACACCCGGTCTGCGTGAAGACACAAAGTCATCAGGTTTACCAGCAGTTTTGGCAGCAGGCCTGGGGCCAACAAGACTATTCACTAAGAATGTCAAGTTGTCCTTTACCTCTGCAAGCTGGGAAAGACAGGTTTGAAGAGAAGATGATTGGGTATCAGCAAGTGAGGTCAGGCTAATAATATGTTCCCTATCAGAAGCTGTGAACAGCAAACTTTGAAGCCGTGCAAGATGTAATTCGAGAGAATCTTGCACATCAGCAAGGTTTGATGACACAGAATTTGATAGGGAGCCAATGAGTGAGTTCAAGCTGGCCAGAGTATTAGGAAGAGTAGTGTTGCAAGAAGTTAGGAGAGATGACAGCTGTTGAGAGATAGCTGTTATTGAGGACACAGAGTCCTGTTGAAGTGAAAGAATGGAGGAGAGGGAGGTGGACACATTTTGCAGCTGTGCAGTGAGTGCTAGCAGCTGTTGAGAATTATCTGAATGTGGAGTTGCAGGAAAGGAATCTTTGAACAAATCAAAGAACCCCTTAAGCTGTTCAGACACAGAGTCTAAAATAATAGAGGGTAGAGAGGTCATAGTGGTTTCCAAAGAACCAACTTTGTTGGTCAGCAGAGAAAGCTGATCCTTCAAAGGCAGGTCTTTGGGAGATGGAGGTGTATGGGTTGACTGTTTAGAGTGGGTGGATGGAGAAGATGATGATGAGGCTGGTGAATGAGGATGTGAGGAAGAGGGAAGAGGAACATTTGATAGAAGCTCCATAGCCTGGGCAAAAGTAATGTGACCCAGCTTGGAGGGGTCAAGGGGTCCCTCAGCAGCGGCTGTAGCTGCTTCATCAGGAATAGGAGTTGATGTTGGGGGCCTTTCAGATGCTGCTTGTGTTGCAACATCCTCATGAAGGCCATTGTGGGTTCCCTCTGCAGTGCCTTGGTGTAAAAGCACCTCATCATGGGGAGATGAGATATGCATTTCAACATCAGCAGTGGTGAAACCTGCTGATGGAGTGTGCATAGAAGGAGCAGCCTCACCAAAGGGATGGTATGATCCCTGAGGTTCATCAGCTTGGGTTATTGGTCCGTCAGCAGCTGTTTGGTGTAGAACAGCTGTATCATTGGGAGCAGAAGTTTGAGGCTGAGCTGCTGATTGGTCTATATCAGCAGTGTGGGCACCTCGTGCAGACTCAGGGTGAAAAGAAGTTTGAGTGGGGGACAGTGTGGACGCAATATGGAGTGGAGAGGGCTCCTGTCTTTCAATATCCTCAGCCTGTTGGGAGGCTGGAATAGTTGAGGTGGTTATCTCCTGTTGTACAACTGGTTCCTGTTGGGAGGAACCAGAGGGTCTAGGCTGACTCTGGGTTGACTCAGGCTGGAGTGAAGCAGTCTCCAATGGTGCTGAACCTTCTCCCAATATAGGAGAGGCAGCAGGGGTGGCTTCTCTTACAACTGAACCCTGTTGGGAGGGAACAGAGGAGGTGGTTGTTTGGGCTGGTGTCTTTTTGGAGAGTGATTTTCTTTGGTAGTGGATGGATGAAGTGAGTGATTGTGGAGAGGTGATGAGGGGTTCAGACTGGACAAGTTTTGAGAATGGGTCAGAAACAGTTGGGTTGACCTGTTCCATAGTCTCATGTGCCACAAAGGCACCAGCCACAGAGGCTTCAGGTTCAACGAATGAACCAGGGTGAGGAGCCTGCTCCCCCTCAGCCACAGAGGCTAAGAGTGCAGACTCAGACTGAGCTGTTTTGGCCTTCTTTTGCACAGGCCCAGCTTCAGTGGTTGCCAGGGTCCTCTTAACAAGTTTGGACCTGGCTTTGGATTTTCTCTTGGGAGCAGCAGCTTCTGGATCCACCCTCACAGCAGAGGGTCCTTCCACCAATCCTAACAACCTCCTCATTGGTGTGGACAGAGGAGGCTCATTTGGAAGTACAACAGTGTAGAAAACTCTATTCCCTATTACAGGGAATGCAGCAGTATGAAGTAAGGGCTGAGAGTTGTACAGGTGCTCACCACAAATGTGTCTGAATATGAGGCTCAGAAACCTGGGGTAACGAACAGCAGCTGGTCATGGCTCTTGCTGCACCAGGTTCCTCAAGTTCAGAAAGATCCACTTAGCCATATCAATTGTAGTCCCATCCACCAGCTGTAGAACTATTGGGACTTCATCATGGCTCAGTTGGTCAAATGAACCAACTTTGCTGCTGAAGCTCATCATCACTGAGGCAAACAGAAAGCTGTAGGTAGGAGACAAATCCTTCCTGTACAGTGTTGCTCCAATTTTGGGTTCTGCTACACCACAGAAGCGTAGCAAATTTCCCATTTGCTCGTTTTCAGGCTGGGGCATATCATATGAATCAGCAACGGGCAGATGAAGAACCTCCCTGAGAAGAGCAGCAGTAATCTCAATGGTCTGAGTCCCATTGAGAATAGTCCCCTTGATGACCTTGGTGTTGGGGTTGTAGGCACAAGTGTACCAGAACTCGTACACCATCTCCTGGTACAGGACACCAGGAGTTGCAGTCATAGCATAGTTCAACGGATGAACTGTCAAAAACTCCACCATTTGTTCATAACCTTTCCCCACATAGTTTTTGGGGATTGTGAGGTTGGCAATGTAGTTTGTGGGTTTGAGGGTTAGCATAGTGGTAACTGATGGATGTTTCTGCACATCATCACCAACAAACACTGATAGGAAGGGGTTGTTTCTGTGAGCCATTTGAGAGTAGGGAAAGTAGCAGAAGCACAATACACTTAGTCGAATATTTAGGGTTCTTAGAAGGCAAATGATAGTAGTGAGGAAGACGAAGATGTAGCAGTATGAGGTATTTATAGGATTTGAATGTGAGTGTGTATGAGAGAGAAATATTTGGGCGGTTGATTTGAAAAGGTCGTTAACGGAAAACGGAACGTTTGTCCATGTCAGACCGTTTGTCAGACCACTTGAGCCCTTTTTAATCACTAACACACGTAACCCACATTATCCGCAGTAATTAAGTTAAATAAAAACATAAATTAAGTTACTTAAGTTTGAAGAAAGGTAATTAAAACTGTTGGTCTAAGCTGTTGGTCAAACCTGTGATGAGCAGGGTCAACACAAGCTTTTCATTCTTCAAGCTGTTTCCTCAGCCTGTTCAACTGTGTAGGAACAGGTTAAGTCCAATAGCTGAGCAGGTTACAAGACAATGTCTTGTAAGTCAGTGTGAGGGAATGAGCAGAGTGAAGAATGGACCATCAGATCAGTCTGGACGAGTAAACTGTTTGTGTTCAGCCTGTTGTATGTTCAAGCTGATCAAGGATTTCAGAAAAGTGGCTAAGTACAAAACACGCAGAGCCTGTTCAGTCTAAGCTGTTCTGAGAAACTTGATCAGTGTGAGACATACAAAGTTTTAGACCTTTGAGGACACTTAGTCACATTTGTTTAACATGCCCAACTTGCTGACAAGGTAATTAAACCTTGTTTCATCAAGAGGTTTGGTGAAAATGTCTGCAAGCTGTTCATTTGTGGAAATAAAACTTACCTCCACATTACCTTTCTGAATGTGATCCCTGATAAAGTGATGTCTGACTTCAATATGCTTTGTTCTTGAATGAAAAACTGGATTGTTGGAAATGGCTATGGCACTTGTGTTATCACACAGAATAGGAATTTTCCTATACACAAGCCCATAATCTTCAAGCTGATGCTGCATCCACAGAACCTGCCCATAGCAACTTCCAGCAGCAATGTACTCAGCTTCAGCAGTAGAAGTAGATACTGAGTTCTGCTTCTTGCTGCACCAACTTATCAACTTACCACCAAGGAGTTGACATCCACCTGTTGTGCTTTTCCTATCTAGCCTGCAGCCTGCAAAATCAGAATCTGAATAACCTGTTAGTTCAAGGCTGGAGTCTTTGGGATACCAAAGACCCAAACCTGGTGTACCCTTCAGGTATCTGAAGATCCTCTTAACAGCAGCTAGATGAGATTCCTTTGGATTAGCTTGGAACCTAGCACACAGACAGGTGGCAAACATAATATCGGGTCTACTAGCAGTTAAGTATAACAAGCTCCAAATCATACCTCTGTAAGATGTTACTGAAACAGCTTTGCCACTGGTATCAGCATCCAATTTTACATTGGTTGCCATTGGGGTTTTAATAGGAGAACTTTGATCAAATTTAAACTTTTTCAAGAGATCTAAGGTATACTTTCTTTGATTTATGAAAATTCCAGTTGAGGTTTGTTTAACCTGCAATCCTAAAAAGAAAGTAAGTTCACCCATCATACTCATTTCATATTTAGATTTCATGAGTAATGAAAAATTCTTGCATAACTGCTCATTGGTAGAACCAAATATTATATCATCCACATAAATTTGAACAATCATAATATCAGATTTCACCTTCTTTATGAACAGGGTAGTATCCACTTTACCTATGGAATATCCATTGCTCATAAGGAACTCAGTAAGAGTGTCATACCAGGCTCTAGGAGCTTGTTTGAGACCATAGAGAGCTTTGTCCAACTTATAGACAAAACCTGGATGATGTTCATTTTCAAAACCTGGAGGCTGCTTGACATAAACTTCTTCTTGCAGCTTCCCATTTAAAAATGCACTCTTCACATCCATTTGAAATACCTTAATGCTCTTATGAGCAGCGTAGGCTAGATACAAACGAATTGCTTCTAGCCTGGCCACAGGAGCAAATGTCTCATCATAGTCAATTCCTTCCTCCTGTCTATAACCTTGAGCAACCAGTCTTGCCTTATTTCTTATGACATGACCTTGCTCATCCATCTTAATTCTGAAAACCCATTTAGTGCCAATTATAGTTTTGTCTTTAGTTGCAGGGACCAACTTCCATACCTTGTTTCTCTCAAACTGATTGAGTTCTTCTTGCATGACAGTGATCCAATTGGCATCTTTTAGTGCTTCATCCACTTTCTTTGGCTCCATTAGTGAAACAAAACTAGAGAACATACAGAAGTTCCCTAAGCTATCCCACCTTGTTTGTACCCCTTTGTTGATGTCACCAATTATTTGATCATTGGGATGACATCTGATCCACTTAGGATCATTCTTCAATGATGATTCTCCTAAGTTATCAGCAGCTTTAGTAGGTCCTGTTGAACAGCTCTCAAGATTTTCAGACACACTGTTGTCCTGAGCCTGTTCACTTGTTGAACATGACTGACCACCGTTGAACATATCATCAGAGGAACCAGGAAAATTAGCATTGATAGGTTCAGGACATGCATTTGTAATTAGATCAGTACACTTATTCACACAGGGTGAATTGACATAATCATCATCATGCCCATCATGATTAACAGGTTCCACACTGGGTGTTGTGGAAGCTTTTGAGTTCTTCATTGTTTGAATGCATCAGGTCATCAAAGTTTAATTCTCCTGAAACTGATTCAGGAACAACTTTGGTGGGAGCATTCTTGGACTCTTCAAAGGTGACATTGATAGATTCATCTATCACCTTTCTTTTGTTGTTGTACACTCTGTAGGCTTTAGAGATAGCAGAGTAGCCAACAAACACACCTTCATCAGCTTTTGGTTCAAACTTTGCCAGTTGGTCCCTTTGATTCAAAATGAAGCAGGGACAACCAAACACATGGAAGTAACTGACATTTGGTGTCCTCCCTTTGAGCAGCTCATAGGGGGTCTTGTTGAACCTTTTCACCACTAAGGATATGTTTTGGGTGAAGCAGGCAGTGTTAACAGCTTCAGCCCAGAATGATGAAGGTAAACCAGATGCACACAGCATGGTTCTAGCAGCTTCAATGAGAGTTCTGTTTCTCCTTTCAGCAACTCCATTTTGTTGTGGAGTTCTTACAGCTGAAAAGTTTTGAGTGAATCCTTTCTCTTCACAGAAGTCTTCAAGAGTACTGTTTCTGAATTCAGTACCATGATCACTTCTAAGCTGCTTTACTTGGGCAGAGTTCAGCATTTCCATCTTTTTCAAATCCAGTGATTTCTCTAGCAGCCTCTCCTTTGTTCTTCAAAAAGATAACCCATGTGTACCTGGAGAACTCATCAACCATTACTAGAGTGTATCTTCTTCCTCCTAGACTTGGGACATTAACAGGTCCAAACAAGTCCATATGGATTAAGAAGAGAGGAGTATCAATAGAGAAGTTATGTTTGGATTTAAAAGATGATTTTCTCTGCTTGCCTTTCTCACAAGCTGTGCAGAGTTTATCTTTAACAAAGGTCATAGAAGGCAAACCTGTCACCAACTCTTTCTTACAGAGTTTGTTGATGTTCTTGAAGTTCAGGTGTGACAGCCTTTTGTGCCATAACCAGTTTAAGTCTGCATTTGTTCTTGTGAGGAGGCAGGTTTCAGTTGTGGGATCAGCAGATTGCATGTCCACAACATATACACCTTTCTTTCGTTGAGCACACAGCACAACTTTGCCTTGGGGATCCAATATGTAACACAGGTGCTCATCAAAGTTAACCTTATAGCCAGCATCACACAGTTGGCTTATGCTAACAAGGTTATGTTTTAGCCCAACCACATAGGCTACTCTTTTGAACACTGCAGCACCAGCTTTAAGAGTTCCATATCCCTCAGTGGATCCCTGTACATTGTCACCAAATGTGACTTTTGGCCTTTTTTCAGACCTGAGATCACCTAGCAGGTCCTTACAACCAGTCATGTGCCCTGAGCAGCCACTGTCCAAGTATCAAACCTGGGATGGTTGTTTTTCCTGCGAAGTGATAAGAAGAATATTAGATACTTTTAGGGGAACTCATCACAGAGATGAGTTCTCCTACTTCATCAACATTTGTTGATGGACTTGTGATATCAACACTAATATTTCCTATTTGAATGGTATCAGTTTGAATACCACTCTTATTGACTGAGATGTTTCCAACACTGTTTATGTTAGCAGTGAGGGAACCATCAGAGTCAGTAGGCCTCATGTCCTCAGTTTCAGGACAGTCTTTGGCCAAATGTGTCTTCATTCCACATTTGTAACACTTTCTCCTTTTAGCATTTTTGGAAGAATACCTTTCAGAAACACATTCTGGGTTATTTCTGTTGATTTGTCAGGATCTAAAATATGAATTACCAAGACTAACTGATTTGAATTTATCAGAGTATAAATCAATAATCTTGCTTTGAATCAAAGTTTAATCAAGAAGTTTGCGGAATAACACTTAATTATTTTGACAAAAACTTTCAGAATCAATAATAAATAAACACACAGGAATTAATCAAGACTGTTTGTATTGCTGAATTCATCAATTACAATCACCTCTAATATGTTTGATTAGACGAAGAACACAAACTGTTCTTAGGGTTTTACAACCTTAGAGGCTTATGAAAACTTAATCAATAAAGCAATTACAGACTAAAAATATGCAGAAACTCCTTATACAATAGGACGACATATTCTCTGTATTTATATTGCTTCTTGATATGTTTCCTTGACGAACTATGACTTCTTTGATAGTAGATATGCTGGAATCTTCATGTAGATATCGTTTCCTGAAAATCAGCACTTTCTGTTTCTGAAACTGTTGAGCAGCTTGAATCTCTTGACAGCATGAACTGAGCAGCTTGAGTAGTTTTGCTCTGGCAGCTTGAACTTTTACAATGGCAGCTCGAGTTTCTTCAACTAGCAGCATGAACTTTGGATTTACAAGTAAAATCTACTAACAGTCTGAGAAGTCTAAACTTACAGCTTGAATGTACTTAAACTATTTCCCAACAATCTCCCCCTAACTTAAATTCTTTACACAAGACTTTAAGTTCTATACAAGAATTGGAAATGAATAAGTAGACTGTTATTTACAAACCAAGGCTTACAAAAACTCACAACTGTGCAAGTTTATGATCTATAGCCTTCAAAAATTCTTTCTTCATCTCTTCTTTATCACAAGATATTCTAGCTGACTTAATTTGCAGCAGCATATCTTTTGAAAAATTGTAAAAATCAAGATTGAAGAAGATACCAGATCCATCTGTGAATTTGATTCTGAATGTCTTTGACTTGACAAACAGATCAATCTGCTTGATCTTTTTCCCTTTCTTTTCAGCATCTTCTATCTCTTGTCTTGCAAACTCAGGGTCAACCACTGTACTTAGATCTTTGATGAGTTGCTTGACTTGTGGAAGAGCAGACCTCACTTGTGTAACTGACCCTATATTTTACATCTTTATCAATTCATCTCTGGTCAGCTTCTGTACTATCTGCCAAAAAGTGTCATACTCCTCTTCAGGTCCAGACTCTCTTCTGATTACAAACTTCATTCTCAAGTCACGGTCATCCAGTGACTTAGCAAACCAGTAGTTGATTTGAGGCTTTGTAAAATCATGCTGATCAATCAGCTTCTCTATCTCCATAGCCTTTTGTAGTTGTTGCTCAAAGAGCACCCTTTTAACCGATGAAGGAATAGAGACAACTGCTTGATCAGAGGGAGCAGGTGCACTGGCACCAGCTTCAGCTTGGACTGATTGGGTTGATGGTTGGACTTCTTGGGATGGTTGAGCTTTTGGAGAGACTTGTGTTCTCTGTCTTTTGTCCATCTCCTTATCATGAATCTCCTGCAGCCTTTCAGTAGACATGGACTGAGCCATTTTCTTTGGAATACCTGCTGCAAAGGCAAAATTGATAAGAAATCTTCTATGCTCAGCCTTGGAGTGCCCTGTTGGCATCTTTCTCTTCCTTGCTCCTTGCTTGACCACAAACCCCTTTAAGTAATTACCTAAAGTCTCATCATCATCCATTGGGGTTTGGGCTTGCTGCTCTAATTCTTTGTCTTGTTCTTCTGCTAATTTTCTGGCAACTTCAGCATCAAAAGCAATTTGGGCTTCTTTTGAAGAAAATTTATGCTTTGGAGACTCAATGAGAATGCCCTTGCCCTTGTCTTTTGTAGCAGATGTTGTAGCTTGGACTGTGCTTGATGGAGCTTGAATACCTTCCCTGATTACAACTCCAGTGGCTTTTGAAGGAGCAGCTTGAGTTTCTAGGCTAACAGCTTGAGAAGCTGTTGGGACTGCTAGCCTAGAAACTGGAACTGTTGGTGCTGCTTGGACTGTTGTTGTTGGAGCTGCTTGGACTGATTTGGGAACCTCCTGATTCTCCCCCTTTTTGGAAGCATTGGTTTGGTCAGAAGGACCCACAACCTTTGCCCCTTGGGTTTGAATCATCTGCTCTAATTTCACAATTTATTTCCACAGAGAGTGAAGCCTCTGTGTAGATAATCCATACGCTTATTTTGAGCAGCCTCTGCCTGCCTGAGAGCAAAAATTTGAGCCCCCTGTGCAGCAATGATGGACATTTGATGGTCCAACATAGCTACAACAGGTTTGAGCCTGGGATCCGTTAAGAGCATTTGTTGCAGACTAGCCTCAAGATCAGAGAACACCTGAGGTGTTTGTGATCTATCACTGACATTAAGACCAGAGGTAGAAACTTCTTCTTTTCTTGGTTCTGGGGACTTCCAGCTTGTGTTTGCACACTTGCTGTTGCCATGGGCTTGGTCTTAGCTATGTTGGCACTGTCCTGTGCCTCTTGTGCAGAGACATCTGTAGTGCCAGCCACAAAACCCATATGAACCATCTCTGAAGAGATGTTCACCTCCTGAGAGAGGATGGGAGTTTCCTCAATGGGTTCCCTTTGGATATTCTGTGCAGGAGTATCCTCCTGCACAGGGATATATGGCTCTTGCTGATGGGAGGAGGAGGAAGGAGCTCCTGGTCCCCTTTTTCTTTTGTATAAGTATCTGAGTGGGCGTGTTGGCTGTACAAAAGGATCAGAGGGAGTTTGTGTATCATGAGGAGGGGGTTGAGGTCCTGGGGGTGTAGCAGTAATGATGGGCTGAGCTTGCTCAGGACCCTCTCCTCTGTGTTGTGGAATGATGTTCATCATTGCAGAAGGCAATGGAACATCAACACTCAAAAAATTGGCACTATGTTTTAAAAGTCTCTTTATAGAGGGTAGTGAGTGTCTGTGGGAAACATGTATCCGTTTATGTAAATGAGAAGATGTGCAGGTGTGTGCAATGATTTCTGCTAAAAATCTAGGATACATAAAAAATTTCCCACTCTTTAGGGAATGATGCCTTAACATCCCCTGAAAAATCATGTTGGAAAAATTGAAGCGTTGGCCTGTTGAAAAGCACACTAAGGCAGTGGCAATGTTAGATGAAAATTCAGACCAACCAGTTCTTTTGGGGCTAATGCACTGCTGAAGTATATGTACAAGAAATTTCCATTTAGGAGAAAAATGGGCTTTTAAGAAAGTAAAAGAATCAGCAGGACCCCTATAACCGATATTGAAAAGACCTGTATGTAAAGCATCAAGGGTTAGGTCGGTTATACTTGTGGCATCTTGAAGATGCAAGTGATGTCGGATGGATTCCACAGTGATATGGATATCAGTTCCATCAATCTTGGAAAGGAGGGTAGGCACTCCATTGATGGTTTGAACAGATGCATGGTTCCAAAACTGTTCTATATGGGAGATGTATATAGTAGGGTTTATGGATAGTGCATGATGAATATGGGAGTGCCTGAGGAAATCCATCATTGTATGGAACGGTTGGAGTTCAGCATGTTTCAGAGTGTATGGGAGGCAGTTGTGTTCTTTTACGAACTCCATGGATGAACAAACGATGGTTTTAGGGTTTGAAAGAAGAATGTGTGATTCGTTCAGAGAGAAAGCAGAAGGCCGTGGAAGAAGAATATGTAACTGGTAGTTACAACTGAACGAAACCGGGACCTTTAAAGGTTTCGAAAAGTTGGGTCCCGCGCACACATTTTGAAAATTACCCAAATACCCTGCACACTTTGACAGATCAAGTGAAAGTAACTAGCAGTCCGAGAAAATGAACTAGCAGCATGAGAAAATACTCATGCTGTTAGTGTAAAATTGTGCAACTTTTCAATGGAACAGTGTCTCCCCCTTAAATTAGCATACTGAGTCGATAATAATGAAAACCAATTAATCCATTTTTACCATACCAATATTTGATATTAGGAAAGTGAACCTTCCCACATCAAAAGGTTTTGTAAATAGATCAGCTAGCTGATCATCTGTATGTATTTTGGTAACTTGGATTAACTTCTTTTCATTACAATCTCTGATGAAGTGAAACCTGATTTCTATATGCTTGGTTTTTTGGGAATTTCACTGGGTTTTGCACAATGCTAATTGCACTTGAATTGTCAATATAAATAGGAGTGGATAAGAAATTCATACCATAGTCTCTTAGCTGATTTTGAATCAACATTACCTGGGAGCAGCAGCTTGCAGCTGCTACGTATTCTGCTTCAGTGGATGATGTGGAGACAGTTGTTTGCTTTTTGCATTGCCAAGAGACCAGTCTTGCTCCTAAGTATTGACATCCACCAGTTGTGGATTTCCTGTCAATGTTGCAACCACCATAGTCACTGTCAGAATAAGCAGTTAGTTCAAAAGGAGAGTTTTTAGGATACCATAGGCCTAAATGTGGTTGGCCTTTAAGATATCTAAAGATTCTTTTAACAGCAACCAAGTGAGAATCCTTTGGAGAGCATTGAAATCTAGCACACACACAGACAGCAAACATAATATCAGGTCTTGAAGATGTTAGATACATGAGAGATCCTATAAGGGATCTGTATAGATGAATGTCCACATCTATGCCATCTTTGTCTGTATGGAGCTGTTTATGAGGATCCATTGGAGTGCTTGCAACCTTTGTGTCTTGATAGCCAAACTTTTCCAGTATGTCTTTGACATACTTTGATTGACTTATGAAGAGACCAGTAGGCTTCTGTTTAACCTGCAGCCCTAGAAAGAATGTGAGTTCCCCCATTGAACTCATTTGAAACTTTTTGTGCATTAGGGCCTCAAAATCTTTGCACAAACCATCATTAGTTGAGCCAAATATGATGTCATCAACATAGATTTGGACAAGAAGAATCTCAGCTTGATGGATTTAGTGAAAAGTGTTTTGTCCAGAGTGCCTCTCTTGAATCCATTCTGTAGAAGATATGATGACAGTGTGTCATACCATGCTCTGGGGGCTTGGTGAAGACCATAGAGAGCTTTGTCTAGCTTGTACACCCTGTCTGGATACTTGTAGTCTTCAAAACCAGGAGGTTGACACACATACACTTCCTCTTCAATTGTCCCATACAGGAAAGCAGACTTAACATCCATTTGATACACTTTAAATCCTTTGAAACTTGCATATGCTAGAAATAGTCTGATGGCTTCAATTCTTGCTACTGGAGCAAAGACATCATCATAATCCATTCCTTCTTCTTGAGTGTACCCTTGTGCTACTAGTCTTGCTTTGTTATTGATGACTATCCCTCTCTCATCCTTCTTGTTTCTGAACACCCATCTTGTACCTATTGCTCTCTTACCTTTAGGAAGATCCACCAGAGTCCATACATTCTGAATTTTGAACTGTAAAAGCTCTTCTTGCATGGCTTCAATCCAGGATGAATCTTCTAATGCTTCTGATGCCTTTTTGGGTTCTAGTTGAGACATGAAACAGGCATGTTCAAAAGCAGCTAGACTGAATTCAGGAACTGATTGTTCAGCAGCAGCAGTCTCATTGTGAACCATTTTCCTTGTTTGAACAGGAGTGCTTGGATCACCCAGTATTTGATTGAGAGGGTGATACTTGTGAACTCTTAGTGTGGGCTCTCTCTCTGTTTGAAAAGAAGTTCCAAGGTTTGTATCATCTCCATCAGAACCAGTGAATGGTTCAGTTTCTGGAACAGCTTGAGTTTCTAGGCTAACAGCATGAGAAGCTGTTGGGACTGCTAGCCTAGAAACTGGGACTGTTTCCTTTTGTGATGGAGCTGTGCTGTCAGGACTTGGGAATGGCACTTCAGTTTCTGGATTTGCATTAAGTGGAGCATTCAGGACCCCTGGAGGATCACATGACAGAAGTGGTAGAGTGGTGAAATCATCCCAACTTGTTGAATCTGCAGCAGTCTGAAACTTTGTGCCAACAGCATGAGAAATTGTATTGACAGCATGAGAGTTTGTGTTAGCAGTTTCAACCCTGTCTGCATCAGCTTCTGCAGTATACTCAACAAAGCTCAGAGAATTTGTTAGTGAATCTAAATCAAACAACCAATCAGGACCAGTGCCTTTGATATTAGCAGTATTTTAATTAAATTCAACATTGGCACTTTCTTCAATTGTTTTAGACACACTGTTGTATACTCTGTAGGCTTTGCTTTGAGTTGAGTATCCTACAAAGAATCCTTCTTCAGCCTTACTCTCAAACTTCCCTAAGTGAGTCTTAGTGTGAAGAATAGTACATGGGCATCCAAAAGGCTTGAAGAAAGCTATTAGGGGACTTCTGTTATGGAATAACTCATAGGGAGTTTTTCCTTGAGATTGGACAACTTGAACCCTATTTAGAACATAACAGGCTGTATTAACAACTTCTGCCCAGAAAGTCATTGGCAGATTTGAATCAGCTAGCATTGTTCTAGCAGCCTCAATTAATGTTCTATTCTTTCTTTCAGCTACACCATTTTGTTGTGGTGTTCTTGGTGCACTATATTGTCTAGCAATGCCTTTGGACTCACAGAAACTGTTTAGAATTTGATTTTTTAAATTCAGTTCCATTGTCTGATCTTATCACCTTAACTTTGGAATTGGATTGGGTTTCTATCTTAAGGATAAAAGACTTAACTAGCTCAGCAGTTTCATCTTTGGACCTAAGAAAGTAAACCCAAGTAAATCTGGTGAAATCATCAACAATGACTAAACAGTATGCCCTTTTATTCAAACTCAAAACAGATGTTGGACCAAAAAGATCCATATGTAACAACTGAAGAACAGATGAGATTGAATTTACTTCTTTGGCCTTATGAGAAGTTTTGTGTTGCTTACCTTTAAGACATGCTACACAATGATCATCACAAATGAACTCCTTTTGTGGTAATCCTCTTACCAGATTCTTTTTAACTAAAGCATTCATGGACTTGAAGTTCATGTGACACATCCTTCTATGCCAAAGAGCAGACTCATTTGATGATGCTTTAGATATTAAACAGCTTAAAGTATTTGATTTAGTCAAGAGATCTGTGTCCAGGCAGTAAACATTGTCCTTTCTTGGTGTTCTTAGTAAAACAAGTTTTTCAGGAACTTTGAAATCCTTTGAAAGAACAATGCACTCAGAATCTGTGAACAGAACAATGTTTTGTTTGTCACAGATTTGAGAGACACTCAATAAATTGTACTTAAGCTGTTCAACATACAGAACATCATGGAATGTCATGTTGCCTGCATTAACAGTACCTTTACCTGTAACCGTACCTCCTTTTGAGTTGCCTCCAAATGCAACAAAACCTCCATCAAAACCTTTGAAATTTGACAAGCATTCAGAATTGCCTGTCATGTGCCTAGAGCATCCACTGTCCAGATGCCATCTTGTTCTATGAGGAGACCTGTGGTTGCCCTGCACAAATAACAGCTTAGTTAGTAGTGGAGTAAACCCAAACCAAATTGGTTTTGGGTTGGCCTTGTACATTTACATAACTAAAAACTGTTTTTGACTTCTTATATTTGGTGAGATCTACTGATGGAGTCTTTGGAGAGTATTTAGTGATAATATGAGGTATCCAACTATCTTGATCATCTTTTCTTCTGACAGTCTCAGATGATTCACTAGCAGCTCCAGTTTGATGCCCAGCAGCTTGAGCTGTGTTTGTAGTGCTAACAGTTTCAGTTTTTGCACTAACAGCATCAGATTTTGACTTAGCAGTCTGATCTTTTGCATTAGCAGTTTGAGCAACAGATTTGTTCTTGACACACCACATTTGTTTAAAACTTGATTTAGGCTTTGCCAAAACTTGTTTTTGATGTGTGGACTGTTTTTTATTAACTTTTGAAAATATGTGATCAACTGTTTTCTTTGGAGATGCTGTGGAAGGTTTCACTTTTGAGTGCTTTGCCTGAATAGGATTTGATTTTGTGTGATGCACAGTCTGTTTTGCAACAGCTGGTTTGTAAAAACAATCCTTAGCTAAGTGATTCTTCCTTCCACAGTGAAAACATCTTTTGACAGTTTGAATTGGAACACCAGACTTTTCTGTCAATTTCTTGTTCTTGTTCCTCTGATTTCCTCTTACCTGCTGTTGTTTAGGAAACTTTTGAACACAATGCTTTTGGCATGTGCAGCTAGAAACAGTTTTACCTCTTTTAGTTCCTTTTGATGAAGATGCAGTGTTACAGTTAGAATGTACAGAAACTTGTGGAGTAGCATTGCATACACTCATCTTCTCTTTTCCTTTCTTACTGGGAACTTGGACCTCTCTGGGTGCACTCTTTGTGTCACAGTCTCTGTTTTGACTCTTATCTTCCTTTAATTCAGGACTGTTATCAAGGATAGGATCTACAATAGTCATAGACTCATCTAGTGGTTCATTGACAAGTCTATCAGCAACCTCACTCATTGGATGAATGTACTTGTTATTGTATGGAGGTGGAGTAGCTCTATATCCTATTCCTTCTTTGGGATTGACCTGAGATTTCACTCTATCTTTGAATTGAACTTCCATTAGGTGTTCTAGCTTTTGATTTGCTAACTTGAAGTTTCCTAGATCTATGTTAATAGATTCTAGCTTCTTATTAGCCTCAAACACCTTTTGTTCAGTCTCTTCTACCTTTTTATTTAGAGATTCTATTTTCTTATTTAGCTCCTTTTTCTCCCACTCATGATAGGTTCTATCATACCCCATTTGAATCTCATTGTCCTTATAATCATTTATCGGTTTTTCCAGATCTTCTATGGCCTGCATGTATTCATATCTCCTTTCTTCCATCTTAGTTAGAGTTTTGCACATGCTCTCATTATGATCTCTGTACTTTTTAACCATATTTTTGCATGATTGAGAGCAGAGTTTGAATTTACCTCAGATGGTAGTTCAGTGGAGGAGACATTTGATGTTTCTGCCATAAGTGCTTGATTTTGAAATTCTTCCTCTGTCTGATCACTCCAGTCAAACACATTGTCTTCTTGAGAGACAAGTGCTGTGGATGATGATGCTTGGATGGGCTGTGAAGTCCTTGATGGCTGTTGACCTTGAGATCTACATTCTCTGGCAAAGTGACCAAGCTTATGGCATTTATAGCATTCCACTTTTGATTTATCAAAAGATGGTTTGCCTTCTGTCTTGGCTTGAAAGTTGGCCCTACCAGTTCTTTTCAGAAATCTTTTGGCTCTCATGGTCAGCATTGCATGTTGTTATTTTAAATCCATCTCTTCAAGATCATCTGGATGAATTTGTTCCAAGTCTTCAACATTTAGAGCAAATAATCCATCATTGGCAACAAAAGCCTCATAGTGAGTTTCAGCAGAATTGCCATCACCACCTGAAAAAGAATCACAGTTATTAGATTTTTCAGAAGACAGAAGAGCAGTGTTGTGATT
>JAANYP010002745.1:0-183487 GCA_020465985.1 Centrapalus pauciflorus
TCAGCCCGAAGGATTTATCGATCCTTCGAAGCCTGATCATGTATATATTTTAGACAAGTCACTGTATGGCCTTAAACAAGCACCACGACCTTGGTATGATGCCCTATCAAATTTTCTTTTAAAATGTGGCTTCAACATCGGTGCAGTGGACACTACCCAATTCAGTCAGTCAAAATATCTACAAGACATGTTAAAGAAATTTAACGTGGTCAACAGTACTCCCATGAAAACACCAATGGCTCCTGATTTTAAATCAAAACTCGATGAGGACATTTCAGGGAAACCTATTGATGTAACTCATTATTGTGGAATTATTGGGTCATTAATGTACTTAACTGTAAGTAGACCTGATATTATGTTTGCTACTTGTGTCTGTGCTAGATATCAGGCAAATCCTAAAGAATCATATTTGGTTGTGACGGGCCGTCGTTGTGACTCGCCGATTTAATCCTTAAATCCACTAATTAGCTAGAGAAGTAAGGGACGAATCCACAGGAAGTGTGGTCGTAATTAGGATTAGGTTATAAGCCTTATAATTTAGGTTTATTGAAAGAATTTAAATTGTGAAATTGTGGATTTAAATGAGTTGTTTAGAGTAATGATTTGCTATTGCTTGTAACTAAAAATAAGAACGAAGTGACTAACGAAGAAGATAAACAATCAAGAGATGAATAACCATTCACGGAATCACCACGGCATAAGTATAAGTCACTATTATTTCATGCAACGATCACATAGACATAATCAATTGCGCGACTAAATTAATCACATGTATTTTAACCAATAACTCTCAGCATAGCGTATGCAACATTAATACTGGTCTTAATCCGTAAACTGATGGACTCAGCACGAATAATAACACCACTATAAACTATCTTGCTTTTACCAATCGCAACACATAATCATAATCATAGCCAAATTCTTATCATTTGCATACATGTGAAGACCACTCCTTATGGGGCAGTCCTCGGAGTCTAGGTCCCACATATTGCAACACGATATCAATCATAACTAAGATAGAGTAATTATGTTGCGGAATTTCAAATTACAAGTACAAAATATTAGGATTAAGTTTAATACATTTTTAGTGCAAATTACAGTTTTCAAATTAAACTTATAAAGGGTACAATCTAATTTAATTCATGTCATCATACAATCAAATCAATCTACCCAGACCACCACAAATATCATCTTCCAAACAGTACCGAAGGGTTTGTTGAGTAGTGGTCTATAGAATACTTCAATCTTGATCTTGTAAGACCTAAGAACTAGGTCCAACAGGTGGCTTTCCTTTATCTTTTCCTGTAAAAAGTGTAAACAACATCTGTAAGCAAAGTTTAGTGAGAATATAGATTTTCAGATTACATGCATTAATCAAGCGGATCATGGGTCTAGCGTGATATGTCTTGACTGCCGCTACTGTCAGAATCTAAATATTACTACCTAAGATTAACTGGTTTGAATTAATCGGAGTATAAACCAATAATCTTGTATTGAATCAAAGTCCAATTAAGAAGTTTGCGGAATAACACTTAATTGTTTTAAGAAAAACTTTCAGAATCAATAACACATAAATATAATTGAATAAACAAAATTGCTTGTATTGCTGAACTCAATGATTACAATCACCTCTAATCTGTTTGATTAGACGAAGAACACAAATTGTTCTTAGGGTTTTACAACCTTAGAGGCTTATGAAAACTTAAACAAAAAGCAATTACAAACTTGAACGTGCCAAAAGTTGATACAATAGAAAAACCTATTCTATGTATTTATAATGCTTTCTGATTTTTTTCCTTGAAGGACTCTGACTTCTCTGATAGTAGATATGCTTGAATCTTCATGTAAATATCTCTTCCTGAATATCAGCACTTTCTATTTATGAAACTGTTGAGCAGCTTGAATCACTAAGTAGCTTGAACAGAGCAGCTTGAATGAATTTACTCTGGCAGCTTGAACTTTTATACTGGCAGCTCGAACTTCTTCAACTAACAGCATGAACTTTGTACTTACACGTAAAATCTACTAACAGTCTGAGAAATCTAACTAACAGTTTGAACTACTTAGAATATTTCCCAACAATCTCCCCCTAACTTAAATTCTTTACATAAGACTTTAAGTTCTATACAAATAAGGAAATAAAACCAAGCAAAACTGTTATTTACAAACCAAGGCTTTCCAAAAAACTTACAACTGTGCAAGTTTCTGATTGACTTCCTTCAAAAATTCTTTCTTCAGATCTTCTCTATCACAATATATTCTCACTGATCTCATCTGAAGTAACAAAGCCTTTGGAAGATCATAAAATTCAAAATTGAAGTACATACCGGATCCATTTGCAAATTTGAGTCTGTAAGTCTTTGATTTGACAAACAGATCAACTTGTGCAATCTTCATCTCCTTGGCATCTTCTATATCTTTCCTTATTGAGTCACGATCAAAAATGCTCTTCAGATCTTTGATAGCTTTCTTTACTTGTGGAAGAGAGGATCTAACTTGGGTTACAGACCCAACATGATGCATTCTTGTGAGCTCATCTCTGGTCATCCCTTGGACTATATGCATTAGGCTTTTATACTCTTCCTCAGGAACAGATTCCCTTCTTACTACAAATTGATATCTTAAGTCAATGTTATCCATTGGCTTAGCATACCAGTAATTAATAAGAGGTTTTGTGAAGTCATGCTGGTCTAAGGACTTCTCAATATCCATCACCTTCTGTAATTGATGCTCAAACAGTATCCTTTTTACCTTATCAAGCTTTGCCTGTGAAATTGTATCTGATTCTGGATTAGAAGCAGCAGCTTGAACAGAAGGAGCAGATCACTCACACCAGCTTGAACATTACTTATACCAGCTTGAACTACTTCTTGTTGACTTTGGACTTCTTGGGAGACTTTGGCTACCTTACGTTTTTCCATCTCTTTGTCATGGATGGCTTGCAGCCTCTCTGTACTCATGGACTGTGCCATCTTCTTTGGAATACCAGCTGAAAAGCAAAATTGATTAAGAACCTTCTATGCTCAGCCTTTGAATGCCCTGTTGGCATTTTCCTCTTCCTTTCATTTTGCTTGACCACAAACCCTCTTAGGTAATCACCTAAGGTCTCATCATCTTGCATTGGGACCTGGGTTTGCTGGTCTAAATCCTGATCTTGTTCTTCTGCTATCTTTCTGGCAATTTCAGCATCATAGGCAATCTGGGCTTCTCTAGAAGAAAATTTGTGCTTTGGAGACTCAATGAGAATACCTTTGCCCTTATCCTTGGTTGCAGAAGATGTACCTTGAACTGTACTGATGGGAGCCTGAAATCCTTCTCTGATAACAACTCCAGTTGTTCTTGTAGGAGCAACTTGAGTTTCTAGGCTTACAGCTTGAGCAGCTGTTGGGACTGCTAGCCTAGAGTCTTGGACTGTTGGAGTAGGAGCTGATGGAGCTGCTTGGACTGATGGAGGGATCTCCTGATTCTCCCCCTTTTTGGAAGCATTGGTTTGGTCAGGAGGACCTACAACCTTTTCCAATTGGGTTCGAATCAGTTGCTCTAATTTAATGATCTTATTGCCACAGAGGGTGAACCCTCTATGGAGATAATCCATTATTTGGTTTTGAGCAGCTTTTGTCTGTCTTAGTGCAGTGATTTGTGCCCCCTGTGCAGCAATAATGGACTGATAGTATTCGAACATTGCTACAAGAGGTTGCAGCTGAGGATCCGTCAATAGCATAAGTTGCAGACTAGCCTCAAGATCAGCAAATGAATGTGGTGCTTGTGATCTATCACTGGCAGGAATACCAGAAGTAGAAACCTCTGGGCCCCTCTGTTCTTGGTACTGGGGACTTCCAGATGGTGCTTGCACACCTTCTGTTGCCATGAGTGTGGTCTTATTGATGTTGACACTATCCTGTGCCTCTTGTGCAGAAGCAACAGTAGTGTCAGCCATAGAGCCCATATGGAAAATCTCTGTTGAGATGTCCACCTCTAAATTGAGGTTGGGAGAGACCTCAGTGGGTTCCCTTTGGATATTCTGTGCAGAAGTGTCCTCCTGCACAGGGATATTTGGCTCTTGTATGAGGGCTGAGGAGGAAGGAGCTCCTGAACCTCTTTTTCTTTTGTATAGTATGAGGAGGGATGTGGGCATAACAGTAGGAACAGAAGGCATTTGAGTATCATGAAGTGGGTTGGGGTCCTGGGGGTGAAGCAGTAATGTTAGGCTGAGCCTGCTCAGGACCCTCTCCTCTGTTTCTTGGAATGATGCCCAACATTGTAGAAGGCAATGAGACATCAACAGACAAAACATTGGCACTTGTTTTTAGAAGCCGTTTTATTGAAGGTAAAGAGTGCCTATGGGAAACATGAATCCTTTTATGTACATTGAAATTACTGCAAGTTGTTGCAATAATTTCAGCCAAAAATCTAGGATACATAAAAAATTTCCCATGTTTTAGGGCATGATGCCTTAGCATACCCTGAAAAATCATATTAGAAAAATTGAACTGTTTCCCCGTTGATAAACACACTAAGGCAGTGGCTATATTTGATGAAAATTCTGACCAACCAGTTCTTTTTGGGCTTATACATTGCTGAATAATATGTACAAGATACTTCCACTTAGGGGCTGTTGGTACATCCTGTGTGTCGATAGCAGTCTAAGTTGTCTTACATTGTGATTTAGCATATGTTTGGTATATATATATATTATATATTATGTATGATTGATGTTTATCAGTGTTTGTATGTTTGAACTTGATGTAACGTATTACAAGAAGTTCAAACATAAAGCTCAAAGATAAAACCAGTCATAAGGTAATATCATAAGTTTCAAACACTTAGTGGTTTATGTAAAAGGCTAGATTCGAATTACTTAAGGGAATACATTCGAATCTGAGATAGATTCGAATGAGTCCATAGATTCGAATAGGCTAGATTCGAGTCTGTCAAGATGGACAGATTCGAATGGGCCTTGGGCCAGATTCGAGGTTGGCCCACAACAGACTCGAATCAGGGTCTATAATTAGGGATAGACTCGAATGATTAGAAGACCTTTTGGCAGAATTCGTGAGGAATTAAGCAAGAGGCGATCTCGAGTTTATCAGCTATGTGAGTGCCGTTTCGGAGAGAATTAGTACGTAGGATCGTTCGTGTGTCGTTCGTTCAGCGTCTAATAGTCTCCGTGTTTCCGTTGGTTGAGAGTTGTCCGTCTAACCGTCAACGAGGATTCCGCACTCGTTCACGGATCCGCGTCTAGATAGATCTTGCAGTAGTAGACCTTACAAGTGGTATCAGAGACAACGGAGTGTTCGTGGTGTTCTTCGCGTTCATCAGATACATTCTAGGTTTCTTGACGCTAGTTGGACGGTTTTGCTCTCAATAACGTGTTTTTGAGCTTAGCAAATTCGTATTCGGGAAACACTTTGTTGTTTTTCACGTTTTTGATCGAAATCATTATTTTTCATTTGAAAAATAGTGGTTTAATCTGTAAAACGTCAAAAAATCAATGTGTTAGCCGTTTTTCGAGTTTGCGGCGCTCGAATCTATAGGGGTAATTAGGGTTTCTCTCTAGTCTCGAGTCTAACCAAAATACGCTCCTTTCGAGTCAATTTCAGTGTGTTTTGAGTCTGTGTTGTTTCGAATCTGTTACTTCATTCGAATTGGATCTCGAGTCTGTGTTGTTTCGAGTTTATTTCGAGTTTGTTAGTGTTTCGATTCTGTGCTTCGAATCTGCTGTCATTCGACTCTGCTGTGCCTTCGATTCTAAGGGTCTTCGAATCTAAGGAGTCCTTCGAATCTGACATAACTTCGAATCTAAGGAGTTGTTCGAATCTGACATTATTTCGAATCTAATTGACTTTTAAAGACTTACTCGAATTTAATTTCAAAAGATTTAATATTAAGTAGTCTCGAATCTATCTAGATTCGAATAGGTTAATCTAAAATCAGTTTCCAATTAAATTAATTAAGTTCAAATTCAATTTCAGCTAGAAAAGATGTCAAACCTTCAGAAATTCCTTGAGATGGATCACGAAGTTGGGAAGGCAAATGCACCGCCTAAGCTGATGAAAGTTGAGGACTATTACTGGTGGAAGGACAGATTTACGGATTTTGTACGATTCAACGATATGCGCATGTGGGTGTGCATAGATGAAGGGTACATTCCACCAGTATCTGAAGTTGAAGGCCGTCAAAAGGTCTTGTCATACCAGATGATGAAAGAGGATGACAAGAAACTATTTGAAGCTGAAAACAAAGCTTTCTCCATAATCCGTATGGCTTTACCTCAAGATATCTTGCACACATTTCGGACTCAAAGGACGTCGAAGGAACTTTGGGAGTCTCTCCAATAAAGGTGTGAAGGTAATCCACGGGTGCGTAGAAAGCGTACAGAGCTGTTGACTCAACAGTTTGCGATTTTCAAGGCTATTAAGGATGAACAGTTGGATGATATTATCACAAGGTTCTATCATCTGATAACGGAACTTGAAAGTCATGGCATTGAGTATTCGGACACGGACAAGAACAACAAGCTTCTTGATGCCCTACCAGCCAAATGGGCTATGTACGTGGCAATGATTAAGCTTAATGAAGACAAATATTATGCTCAATCACTTGATGACATTGTGGGAACGTTGAGGGCATATCACTTCGAAATGATTAAGGCTGAGACTGATTACGAGCAAGTCCAGAATCCGGCTATGTATTTTGGAAAGACGTCTAAATCATCAGTGACAGCTGAACCAAAGAGTGCTACAGTGTTTTTCACCGGAGAAACGTCATCGCCACCAGAGTCCGAAGACTCACTGAATCGCGCGTTCTTAGGGTTAGGAAGATCGGAAGAACCGCAACCTCAAGTCCATCAGGCACCGACAAGTCAGAGCTATTCGAAGATGCCCATGAGCGCAAAGTCAGCGGAAGAGCATCTGAATCTACTTGCTTCGTTTGTGGCCGCTTATGGAAATTGTGTTCAAGGGAAAATCAATGATCCGGCTCTTTGGGATGAAGATTACGATCAGGTCGACCCTGATGACTTAGAGGAAATGGATCTTAAATGGCAACTGGCCATGGTGACCCAGAGGGTTAAAAGATTCATTAAGAGAACTGGAAGGAATTTGCAGATGAATAACAAGGGAATCGGGTTTGATAAGTCTAAGGTCAAATGCTACAACTGTCAGGGATTGGGACACTTCGCCAGGGAGTGTCAAAGACCGAAGGTAGAATCATACCAAGGACAGAATCAGCATCAAGGACAGTACCAAAATCAGTCCCAACAGAGATACCTTCCGAGTTCAAATTCTGGTCAAGCCAATCTAGCGGGTCTAATATCCAATGTCACTTCTGACAGACAGCTAGATGGTACCTATGACTGGAGTTCACATCCTGAGTCAAATGCTAGAGCCTTCATGGCTGAAGTTACTGAAACTGGATGTGATGTGGATGAGCAGACCACACGGGACAGCAGTCCGATGTGGGTAGAGAAAGCGAATGATCAGACCGTGCTGGAGTTTGCTGCTCAGATGGCCAACGTGGAATCTGATAACTCTACGGTTAGTCTTTCTTATTCTCTATTTCGTGAATTATGTGCTTTATGTGTTAGTTCTAACGATAGGTTAACTCTAGTCTTAGACTCACATAAGACCATAGCTGCTCAAAATGAAAATTTAAAAATTGAAAACGCTAGCCTAAATGATATAAAACAAGATTTAAAGGAAAAGCTTAAGGCTGATGCTCAAGACGTAATAGTTCTAAAAGACAAACTGAGTGAGCAGTGTGTTAGGATAGAGCTTATGTATGAGCACGTAGAGGCCTTGACCAAAAGTCTGAAAGACAAGGACATAGAGCTAGCCGAGACCAAAGTTAAGGTAGCAGAGGCAAATAGCAAGCTGGAAAAGTTTAGGAATTCGAGCCTAAATCTAGGAAAAGTCTTAGATGCCCAAAGACAGTCTAAGAAGCCTGTAGGAGAAAACTGACAACTCAGTAGACTTAGAGGACCTACCTGAACCGACACCTGAGCCTACAGTTGAAAATACACCTAAGGTGACTGACTCAACCGTCAAGGTCAAGAAAGTGAAATTTGTGTCTTCCTCCAGTGAAACACCTGCAGGAAAACAGAAAATTTCATGGGCTGACCAGGTCGAAGAGACAGACACTGTAGATGTACCAAAGGATGTAGACACTAGTGAGACACCTAGATCTAAGGGACCAACCAAAAAGTCCATGGATAAGATGTCTTGCTTTAGATGTCACGAGAAAGGGCATGTTGCTTCTCACTGTCCAAATAGGTTAGCAGATGTTACCCCTAAGACAGTGAACCCAACACCTATTAAGCCCTCGACAAGTGTGGCGAGCACGAGTAGTTCTCAGAGTACCGAGAAAACTGTGCAGGCCGCACCAAAACCTGTTGTGAAACAAACACCGGTTAAGGTTGGACCAAAAGAAGTGGTTAGGACAAATTCGCCAAATCGTGTCATTAATCAATCTAGGTCAGCACCTCAACAAGTCTATAGGAGCACAACACCTAGCAGGTCACACACTCCAGTTAGGTCACATACTCCCGTTAGACATTATGTTCCGGTAAGAGCTCAGGGATCACAGTCTGAAATGCAGTACAATAAGAGTTATTCTAGAGCACCACAACAAATGCCTACTCAAAGGCAAAGAGTGAATCTAAATCACTCGGCACCACAACAGAATTCAGTTCAAAGACCCAAGTCACCTGAACGGCGAGATGGGTACTTGGAAGAGTTCACGTATGTGGACGAGAATGGTATTACCAAGTCAGTCATGGCTTGGGTTCCCCGTGATAACTAACCTATTTTCTTTCATGTGCAGGAGATAACTACCGGTCCAAACAACAAGTGGTTCGTCGACAGTGGTTGCTCCAGGCACATGACGGGGGAACGAAGTCTTCTCACAGACTTCAAGGGGGGTAATAGGGGATTTGTATCATTCGCGGGTAACAAGGGTGGAAATATCACTGGAACTGGAGAAGTCACTAATGGGACGATTACATTGGATCAAGTTTATCACGTTGATAAACTGGTTCATAATCTCATTAGTGTATCTCAAATCTGTGATAAGAAGAACTCAGTGTTATTTACTGACACTGAGGCGTTAGTGCTAAAGCCGGGATTCAAGATACCTGAAGATTGGATATCGATGCGGGCTCCAAGGAAGAATGACTTGTACATGCTCGATATGAACAAGCCAGATAATTCGATGGGTCCGATCTGCTTACTATCAAAAGCTTCGGAGACGGAATCGGTTTTGTGGCACAGACGCATGGCACACTTGCACCTTAGGAAAATGAACTACATAACGAAGAATGGTTTGGTGCAAGGTGTGCCTCTGAAGAGCTTTCAGTTTGAAGACAAGTGTCTACCGTGCATGAAGGGCAAGCAACATAAAAAGACACACAAGTCCAAGAAGCTGAACTCCATAACCTCGACATTCGATTTGTTGCATATGGACCTTTTCGGCCCTATCAACAAAAGGAGTATAGGATGTAGTTGGTTTTGCTTAGTTATCACTGACGATTACTCACGGTTTTCATGGGTTTTCTTTTTAGGTACGAAGGACGAGACGGCTGCAAAGCTCATCGGGTTCTTAGACCAAGTGGAGAACTCCTACGGAACAAGGGTTAAAAATATTCGTAGTGATAATGGGACTGAATTTAAAAACTCTGTAATTGGTGTATATTGCCTATCAAAGGGCATCGTGCATCAATTCAGTGCACCATATGAACCACAACAGAATGGGGTGGCCGAACGTAAAAACAGAACATTGATTGAGGCTGCAAGGACTATGCTTTCGGATTCAAAGCTTCCTACCATGTTTTGGGGGGAGGCAGTGAATTCCGCGTGCCACATTTTAAACCGAGTCCTTACAGTCAAATCATTGAACAAAACATGCTATGAAATTTTGAATAAACGGCCACCTAACTTAACTGGATTCGAACCGTTTGGAGTACCATGCACACTTTTAAGAAAAAAACATCAACCGAAGTTTGGTGAAAAGGCTGACGAAGGATACTTCCTAGGTTATGTGCCAAACTCACCAAACAAACGGGTGTTTAACAAAACAACTGGTACTGTGGAGATTGTGTATAACATTGAAGTCACAAGTTATACACATGAACCCCAAACTGGTCCGGAATGGATATTTGACTATGATAAGTTATTTGAGTCATTTAACATTCCTCTGGATGATAATGCAGGTACAATCGAAAAGGACATGGTGACGTTGCATCTGAACGACGATGGCCAAATCTTTCCAAGGACCACGTTCGAATCTACATCCGAGCCTACTACGACTGTAGATGGATCTCCATCTACATCCGAGCCTACTGCGACTGTAGATGGATCTCCAGAAGTTGCTGATCAAGAAGCACCTACCACTGAGAATCAGACTCAAGCATCGAGTTCCAACTCTGAGGAAAACGTCCGTGAGGAGGAAAATGTTGAAGCTGAGACTGTTCCCCCATTAGGTGAAATAGGATCCAACTTAGGAGATAATCTAAGGGTTGATGAAATAGAGACCTCTAGGATTAACAAGAACCATCCAATAGAAAGCATCATAGGAAATCCTAACGAGGGTGTGAAGACTCGGAGTAGTGTAAATAACCACACCGTGTTGTTGTCGATGATAAACGACTCCGAGGCATATCACACATGTCTTTATTCATGTTTCATATCGCAAGTAGAGCCTAAGAATGTGCAAATGGCACTTAAGGATAACTCCTGGGTTGAAGCGATGCAGGAAGAACTTTCACAGTTTAGGAAACTAGAAGTGTGGGAGTTAGTTCCGTTACCTCGAGGGGAGATTGCAATAGGAACCAAATGGGTTTTTAAGTGCAAAAGAGACGATCGGGGTATAGTCACGCGCAACAAGGCGAGATTAGTTGTAAAGGGTTTCAACCAAGAGGAGGGAATCGATTACAACGAAATTTTTGCACCAGTAGCAAGGCTAGAAGCCATTAGGTTGTTTCTAGCGTTTGCCTCCTTCAAAGGCTTTAAGGTATATCAACTAGACGTTAAGAGTGCTTTCCTGTATGGGAAAGTGAAGGAGTTGGTATATGTAGAACAACCGCCCGGATTTACAGATCCTAAATATCCTGATAGAGTATATCGCTTAGATAAGGCTCTTTATGGATTACATCAGGCACCTAGGGCGTGGTATGAGACTCTATCCAACCATCTGTTAGAAAATGGCTTTGAGAGGGGTAGGATAGATAGTACTCTATTTGTTAAGAGAAAGGGAGATCACTTTATCTTGGTACAAGTGTACGTTGATGATATCATTTTTGGATCATCAGACGAACAGATGTGCAAAGATTTCGAGAAGGTTATGAAGTCTAAGTTCGAGATGAGTGCTATGGGAGAGTTGAATTTCTTTTTAGGGTTACAAGTTGACCAAAAGAAGGAAGGGATGTTTATCCATCAAACTAAGTATGTCTATGACATATTAGAACGGTTTGGGATGGAGGGAACTAAGTTGACTGCCCATTTCAGCACGCCGATTCAAGTGAATCACAATCTCGGGCGGGTACTGAAAGTGATTCCGATGTGGATCCGACTTTATATCGGGCCATGATTGGGTCACTTATGTATTTAACTGCTTCAAGACCTGACATAATGTTTGCTGTGTGTATTTGTGCTAGGTTTCAAGCGAGTCCGAAGGAGATGCATATGAAAGCTGTGAAGCGGATTCTACGATACCTCAAGTCGAAACCGAAGCTGGGACTTTGGTATCAGCTGAGGGAGATCTAAGAGTTGGAGGCTTCACAGATTCGGAACTACGGAGGATGCGCGCTTGACGCGCAAATCAACGGACTGGAGGTTGTCAGTTCAGGAGGGAGGACTGGTGTCCTGCAATGCCAAGAAACAAACGTCGGGTAGCCGTGTCAACGTGCGAGCCGAGTATGTGCTGCTGGTAGTTGCTGTGTTTCACAGGTTCTGTGGAAAATACAACAACAATTGCGGGATTACGGGGTTTGGCTTACATCAAACTCCTATTAGGAATAGACAATCAATCTACATATTGCTAATAACTAATAACCAGTTAACACAGTAAACCAAAGCATATTAGACATAAGCATCATTTTTTCGTGATTGTGCTGAAAAGAACTTAATCAAACTGGTAAAGGTGTCCACAGAAGATAATAATGCAGATTTTATTACCAAAGCGTTTGATAAGTCACGGTATTTGAGTATTTAAATTTCAACTTAAGGAATGCGCAACCAGAATTTAATTTGACCTGTAGTAGTATTTATTTCGCTTTTTTATAGTAGTTTATATTTCTTTCTTTTTTACAGTGTCTGCTAATTTAGGTAAGTTTCTAATTTAGGAAAGTTTCTATTTTTAGTAAGTTTCTATTTTTAGTAAGTTAGTAGGTTAACTTAGTTTACTGCTTTTTGTTATGAAAAACAAAAGAAAAAAGAGAGAAAATTACAAAAATACAAAAAAAAAAGAGAATATCAGAAAAGGAGTTAAGTCTTAGATACATAGGTTCAAAGTGACGAAAATTAGCACCGTCGTTACAGACTCCAAGTATTTAGGCTTTCACACATAATGCAACTAAATCCTAAGTGTTATACTTTATTTAGTTTGATGTGTTGGTAGGCATAATACATATAGGGAATCTCAAGGCTAATAAAATATTCTAGAAATAGTCAAGCGTGTCACTAACTTAGATATATGACCAATCGGTCTTAATTTTTATGTACAAGACATACAAACATTGAGTCAAAATGAGGTATGCAAACTTTCTGGGGATGTATGGCAACATCAAATACATCTGAAAATGGAAAGAATAGAAATATCATGTAAAACTGAGAGTCGAAAACATGCAACTCTGTTGTACGTAAGTACAGACTTGTTGTCTCTGTTTAGATTCGGGTTAGCAGACATGTCGCTTTGTTGTACGTCAGTACAGACCTGTCACCGCTATCTGCTAACTTTAAAAATAAACCTTAAGTCGAACTAAGACACTTTGTTGTATGTGAATACAGACCTGTGTCCGATGTTTGTCTTTTAAAGAAAGTTCGCAAATACCAACAAGTTAGAATCTTTGTCTGTGTGCCTTGATCATAAAAGTATGTCTATGTCTGAGTCACGTAAGATAATTTCCTGATAAATAAAAAGGCCAAGGGATATTCCGAAATGTAGAATGTTTAACAGGGTAAAATACCAACAATCGGCTAAAAGGGTATGTCACGACAAACAATAAAAGGAATTCAAAAAATTCCTAAGTGTGAAAGTTTAAGTACTAAAAGTTAGTATCGGACATCGCTATCTGATTGAACCTTTCTTAGACTATACTCATCAAAAATATGTTGTTGAGTATTTAGCTTAGATTGTAAATTTTTTTCTTAAGTCTAGATTAAATTTTTTGGTCAATATTTTATTTTACTTTATTTTATTTTATTTTATTCTATTTTATTTTATTTTTACCTTAGTTTATTTTATTTTATTTTAGTTTAGTTTAATTTTTACTTAGGTAAAAGGTCAAAAGTTACTGAGGGTGCATTCAAAGTTGGATAAAATACACAATGCGTGAAAAATCTGTGCTTAGGGTAAAAGAATTGGCATAGTTTATCTGGTTACACAATATCGTAGAAAAAAGTTGGAAAAGTTGAAGTTATTTTCAAAATTTTCGAAATTTTTCTAAGTGTTTGGTAGTTTCGAATCTAGGACAGACTCGAAGTGGTAAGACTTCGAATCTGTCAGTAGATTCGAATAGGGACTTAGAGTCGAAGGTTGGTAGTATATATAGGTCCACAGTGAAGGCATTTATTTCTTACTGTTGTCGAATCTGAAATCTCGAATCTGTCTGTGACGATCTCGAATCTATTCTCGAATCTACCGTATTTCACAAAAACGACATTTCATCGAGTCTAAAGCTATCGTGTTCGATTCTACACTCATATCTAGGTATAATCAACCGGATTGTACAAGATTTTGGTAGTTTTATACACAATTTTGGGCTTAAACATCACATTTTGAAGTTTTATGGGTCAAAATAGAGTTTTTGAAAAATAACTAAGTTAGGACCTATGAAATATCAAATTGAAGGCATAATTCAGTGATTAGAACATAGTTGAACTAAACTATGTGATTTATCTAGTTCAAAATGGTTAAAATCTTGGATTTTTGTTGGAAACAAATCTGTCGGCCTTTCGAATCTGTTCTTGGGCATTCGAATCTGTTCATGGGTTTCTCGAATCTATCAATAGATTCGAGATGACCATGACATTCGAGTCTGTCCATTAGACTCGAATCTGGACTTTATTTGCTTTGTTGAATTTAAATTTTATTAAACTTGTGGAAATTTAATTGTGTTGGATTTTGTACTTAATCGAGTACAAAATAAAACAAATTTTGAATTTAAACAAGTTTATTGATTTTTAATAATTCTAACAGTTTTATATATTGTGCAGATATGGCGCTTCGTGCTTTTGTTCCTAAGCATAATATGGTACTTAATCCAGCTCATAACATCCCTGAAGCGCAGGGAATTCGAGAAGTTTTAGATTTTCTAGCAGAGTCTAGGATCAGCTATGCATTATATCAAAATATTCCGATTGTGATTTCATATGTGCGTCAATTTTACGATCATTTACAGGTGTGTCACCCCGACAGTTTTAAGAACCAGAATTGCTGGTCAACCTCTGGTTTTCTCAGCAGATATTTTGCGTCAAGTACTGCAGTTGGGTTCACAAGAACAAGAAGACGGGCCTATAGACTTTCCATTAAGTATTAGGCAAGCAGCGTTTTTGCGAATGGGCTATAGTTTGGACGTTACAAAATCATCTTATATGAAAAGCGGGTTGATAGGGCAGTGGCGATTTTTGGTCCACGTGTTCATGGTTTGTTTTGCGCCTAAGAAGGCTGGGTTTGATTACATTGTATCCAAGATTCAATCTGGGGTGATTGCCATGGTGTACAATAAGAAGTTCAGCTTCTCACAGTTGTTTTTCTCGGAATTCATCCATCAAATTACTGCCCCTGAGAGAGAAAGATTCCTTCTGTATCCTAGGTTTGTAATGAGGTTGATAAGGCACTTCTTGCCTGATTTGCCACAATCAGATGATGCATTGAGCGTGAATATTATGGATAAGCGCATCTACTCTGACTGCTCCTCACATCGAGGAAGGTTAGCGGTTCCGGTGGCGCGTCCACTATTTGGTGCAATTCTGGATAGGGAATTTCAAGCCCCGAGTAATGCCAACTGGGCAGGGGTAGTTGATGTCCAACCGCAGCAACAGCAACAGCAACAGCAACCGCAACGCCAACAACAGCCGCGTGCTAGGCCGCGTGATCCACGACGCCAACAGCAACAAACTGCTAGTCAAATTCAGGCATCCAGGCCTTCAACAAGTGAACAACCACAAGCACAAGAAGCAGGGACTTCAGGTGCAGTCCCCGAATCTGAGCAACTTGCTCAGACCTTGGAGGAAATATGGTCTTCTGGTCCTAATGCAAATGAAGATGTGGCAGCAGCTTTAGTAGGTGAGCTGCTTAGTCCGCCTGGAGATGAAGATGACATATTTCGTGATGTTGAGAAATATAAGCCAGAGCAGGCTGATACCGTTTTGTCATCATCTGCAACCGAATCAGAAGAGATGGAGGAGTTAGAGGTTGAAGCTCCTGAGTCAGTATCGACTGAACCACCTGTTCAAATTGGAACTTATGGTTCGCGATTGATTATAAATGAAGGTGGTTCTAGGAGACGAGTGTACATGGAATTGGAGGAGTCCGATTTTGAAGAAGAAGAAGTTTCTCATCTAGTGACACGGCAACGGGCCAAACGTCACAGGTTCATGCAAGGATCCTCTTCAGCTTCAACAGAACAACCTGAAATTCCTCAACCTCAGGACCCTCAAACCACCATTCCACCATCACCACCTCATGATGAACCATACATCCCATCGCCGATCATTCCAACTCCAATTCAATCCATCCCATCAACATCATCCTCATATGCCGACAATCAAAGGTTTCAGCAGTTAAAGGCTCGAGTTGACTTCCAAAATATCCAGATCTTAGGCCTAACAAAGGCAATCGGTGAGATTCAAACTCATAATGCAAATCTTGACAAGGAGAATGCCGATCTAAAGAAGATTGTGGAAAAAGTTCAGGAAGAGAACGTGGAGCTAAAAACCTTTGTTTGTGATCAATCTGCTGAGATAAGGTCGATGCGCTCCCTAATTGAGCAGTTAATGAAAAATTTACAGGCTCAGGGGGAGACATCGTGCCGAGATCAGGAAGTGCAGAGAAGAGATGATACTGAAGGCAATGATCCCGGTGCAAATAAAGAGTTTGAGTCTGTAGATTTTCCTGCAGCTCAAGTTACACAGGTTGAGGGGGAGCCTTGTCAAGGCGAAGGACAAAGGGGTGAAGCTAGTTCATCTAAACAGCCTTCAGACTTTGAGATCAGTGAGATGATTGAAGCACTCATGGATCTTGATGATGATGCACTGGATGGAGGCTTTGATTATGAAGATGAAGAGCTTGAAGAAGGAGAGTTTATTCCGGAGGAGATAGTAGATTGGCAACCTGAAGATGAAGTAGTAGCTGATGAGGATGATGAAGCTGACGAAATAGTTGTACAGCAGAATCCTATCACTGACACTTATATGATAGATGGAGATAGAATTGTTGATGCTGACATAGTGAATGCTGCTT
This sequence comes from Centrapalus pauciflorus, assembly GCA_020465985.1. Taxonomy (NCBI): domain Eukaryota; kingdom Viridiplantae; phylum Streptophyta; class Magnoliopsida; order Asterales; family Asteraceae; genus Centrapalus; species Centrapalus pauciflorus. Next base: position 16,675 of record JAANYP010002745.1, read on the forward strand.
TGAATCCTAAGTCATCGACTGAAGAACCAGCAAGAGAGCTAAGTAACGAAGAAAAAAGGAAGCTATGGTTCAGAGCCGAAGAGAAGGAGTTAGCAATTAGGAGATCAATGAAAGTGCCTGGTACAGGGAAGCTATCTGAGCGAATCTTAAGTTGGTTGTTTGACAGAGATCTTCAACTTTTTATAATTAAAAGAAAAGACGGGCTTCAGTACATTAGGCGAACATTGAAAGCATTCAACACCCTTCCAAAGATTGAAATCACAGCGCTTGCATGGAAAGATCTGATAAATATTGGAGATGATCCTTATGCGAATGTGATTGAAAGAATAATAAGAAAGGAGGGGAGATCTAGGAAGTTTGAACGGTTGAGTCCAAGGGTCGGAAGAAGAGTCGAGGATAAGTCACGTATAGATCCTCTTACAGGCCGACCTTGGATGAAGATTCAGTACAAACCAGTGAAATGCCTGAGGAAGGTACCTCTGAAGAAAATGCCACAGAATGTTTTGCAAAATCTGAAGTGGTGGTATGCTGACACGGAAACTGGGGAAGCGGTTATGGAAGACTTAGAAGAAAAAGTTATTCTTAGAGTCTATGACCCGCTTCACCTGGTAAACCTATCTAAAGAAGACCTGCAGATTTTGTATAACTGTAAGATTTCCAGTGACGCACATATGGATACTGAAGCTAGTAAGTATGAAAATGTGGTCAAGGTATGCGTTGAAAAAGGTCTGTATGCTGGTAGTGTTTTGAATCAATAATAAACCATGTTCTCAAATCAAATGTGTGAATTATTAGAAGCTATCGTCAAGGGGGAGTCTGTTGGTACATCCCGTGTGACGATAGCAGTCTAAGTGATCCTCAATTGTGATTTTAGCAAGTGTGTGATATATATATTATGTATGATTGATGATTATCAGTGTTTGTATGTTTGAACTTGATGTAACGTATTACAAGAAGTTCAAACATAAAGCTCAAAGATAAAATCAGTCATAAGGTAATATCATAAGTTTCAAACACTTAGTGGTTTATGTAAAAGGCTAGATTCGAATTACTTAAGGGAATACATTCGAATCTGAGATAGATTCGAATGAGTCCATAGATTCGAATAGGCTAGATTCGAGTCTGTCAAGATGGACAGATTCGAATGGGCCTTGGGCCAGATTCGAGGTTGGCCCACAACAGACTCGAATCAGGGTCTATAATTAGGGATAGACTCGAATGATTAGAAGACCTTTTGGCAGAATTCGTGAGGAATTAAGCAAGAGGCGATCTCGAGTTTATCAGGTAGGTGAGTGCCGTTTCGGAGAGAATTAGTACGTAGGATCGTTCGTGTGTCGTTCGTTCAGCGTCTAATAGTCTCCGTGTTTCCGTTGGTTGAGAGTTGTCCGTCTAACCGTCAACGAGGATTCCGCACTCGTTCACGGATCCGCGTCTAGATAGATCTTGCAGTAGTAGACCTTACAGGGGCAAATTTTGATTTAAAGAAAGTATAAGATTCAGCAGGTCCCCTATATCCAATAGTATGAAGCCCATTATGTAAAGCAGTAAGGGATAGGTCTGTTATACCTGAGGCATCTTGAAGATGCAAGTGTTGGCATATGATCTCCTCAGTGATAGAAACAGTGTTGCCATCAATTTTGGATGTCAAAGATGTGACTCCATTAACGGTTTTGAGGGAGGCATGTTTCCAGAACTGTTCAATATGAGAGATGTAGATGGTGGGATTGATATTTAGGGCATGATGGATATGGGAACTTCGAAGGAAGTCCATCATGTCATGGAATGGTTCAAGATCAGCGTGTTTGAGAGAGTAGGGTAGGCAGTTGTGTTCTCTGACAAACTCCATTGATGATCGATGACTTAGGGTTTCAGTGATGTGCGTGTGAATTGCTCAGAGAATCGAAGAAAGGTTGTGGAAGATATTTAGCAACTGGTAGTTACAATAGAACGAAACTGGAACCTTTAAAGGTTTTGCAAATATCTAAATCCGCGCACACACTTATTGAAATTACCAGATTACCATGCACACTTTGACAGATCAAGTGAAACAACTAACAGTCCGAGAAAATGTACTAGCAGCTTGAGAAAATACTCAAGCTGTTAGTTGAAAATTAAGTAACTACTAATGAAACAGTGACTCCCCCTTAATCAAGCATATGTATAATTTTCATGGAATAAGAGAGAATAAAGAAAAACAAATTAATCCATATTAACCATGCCAATATTTGATACTAGGAAGGTGAATCTTCCTACATCAAATGGTTTTGTAAATAGATCAGCTAACTGATCATCAGTATGAATTTTGGTAACTTGGATTAGTTTCTTCTCATTACAGTCCCTTATAAAATGAAATCTAATGTCTATATGCTTGGTTTTGGGAAATTTCACTGGATTTTGTACAATGGTAATTGCACTTGAGTTGTCAATGTAAATGGGAGTGGATAGGAAATTCATACCATAGTCTCTCAGTTGATTTTGAATCCACATCACTTGGGAGCAGCAACTTGCAGCTTCTACATATTCCGCTTCAGTAGATTAAGTGGAGACAGTTGTTTGCTTTTTGCACTGCCAAGAGACCAATCTTGCTCCCAAATATTGACATCCACCAGTTGTGGATTTTCTGTCAATGTTGCATCCTCCATAATCACTGTCAGAATAGGCTGTTAATTCAAGAGGAGAGTCTTTAGGATACCAGAGGCCCAAATGTGGTTGGCCTTTGAGATATCTAAAGATTCTCTTAACAGCAACCAGATGGGAGTCCTTTGGAGAACATTGAATCCTGGCACAAACACAAACAGCAAACATAATATCAGGTCTAGAAGATGTGAGATACATAAGAGATCCTATAAGGGATCTGTATAGATGAATGTCCACATCTATTCCATCTTTGTCTGTATGAAGCTGCTTATGAGGATCCATAGGAGTACTTGCAACTATGGTGTCTTTGTACCCAAACTTTTCCAGTATGTCTTTAACATACTTTGATTGACTTATGAAGAGTCCTGTGGGCTTCTGCTTGACCTGCAATCCTAGAAAGAAGGTGAGTTCTCCCATTGAACTCATTTGAAACTTTTTCTGCATCAAGGCCTCAAATTCTTTACACAGACTGTCATTTGTTGACCCAAAGATAATATCATCAACATATATCTGTACAAGCAGATCTCAGATTTGATGGACTTTGTGAATAATGTTTTGTCCAGAGTACCTCTCTTGAATCCATTCTGTAGAAGGTATGATGACAAAGTGTCATACCATGCTCTAGGGGCTTGGTGGAGTCCATAGAGGGCCTTGTCTAGTTTGTAGACTCTGTCTGGATACTTGTAGTCCTCAAATCCAGGAGGTTGACACACATAAACCTCTTCTTCAATTGTGCCATACAGAAAAGCAGACTTCACATCCATTTGATACACTTTGAACCCTTTGAAGCTTGCATAAGCTAGGAACAGTCTGATGGCTTCAATTCTTACCACAGGAGCAAAGACATCATCATAGTCTATTCCTTCCTCTTGAGTGTACCCTTGTGCTACTAGTCTTGCTTTGTTTTTGATGACTATCCCTCTCTCATCCTTCTTGTTTCTGAACACCCATCTTGTACCAATGGCTCTCTTTCCTTTAGGAAGATCAACAAGTGTCCATACATTCTGAATCTTGAATTGTAGAAGCTCTTCCTGCATTGCCTCAATCCAAGATGAATCTTTCAAATCTTCTGATGCCTTTTTAGGTTCTAGCTGTGACATGAAACATGCATGTTCAAATGTAGCCAGACTAAATTCAGGAACTGTTGGTTCAGCAGCATCAGTCTCCTTGTGAACCATTGTCCTTGTTTGCACAGGTGTACGTGGATCACCCATTACTTGATTGAGAGGATAATACTTGTGAACCCTGAGTGTAGGCTCTCTATCTGTCTGGAAAGAGGATCCAAGATTTGTATCATCTCCATTAGGACCAGTGGATGGTTCAGCTTCTGGAACAGCTTGACTTGAATCTGGGACTGTTTCCCTTTGTGTTGGAGCTGTTCTCTCAGGACTTGGGATCTGCATTTCATTGTCTGGATTAGAATCATGTTGAGCATTCAGAACCCCTGGAGGGTCACAAGACATAAGTGGTATTACTGTATACTCATCCCAATTATTTGAATCTGCAGCAGTTTGAAACTTTGGGCCAACAGCTTGAACATTTGTGCTACCAGCATGAGAATTTGCATTGATAGCTTCAATCTTGTTTTCATCAGATTCTGCAGCATACTCAACAAAGCTCAGAGAATTTGTTAGTGAATCTAAATCAAACAACCAATCAGGACCAGTGCCTTTGACATTTGCAGTATTTTCATTAAATTCAACATTGGCACTTTCTTCAATGGTTTTAGACACACTGTTATATACTCTATAGGCTTTACTTTGACTTGAGTATCCTAAAAAGAACCCTTCTTCAGCCTTACTTTCAAACTTCCCTAAGTGAGTCTTAGTATGAAGAATGGTACATGGACAGCCAAAAGATTTGAAAAAGGCTATTAAGGATAGTCTATTATGGAATAACTCATATGGAGTTTTCCCTTGTGATTGAACAACCTGAACCCTATTTGGAACATAACAAGCTGTATTGACTGCTTCTTCCCAAAAGGTCATTGGCAGTTTTGAATCAGCTAGCATGGTTCTAACAGCCTCAATTAATGTTCCGTTCTTTCTTTCAGCTACACCATTTTGCTGTGGTGTTCTTGGTGCACTATATTGCCTAGCAATACCTTTGGACTCACAAAAACTGTTTAGGATATGGTTTTTAAACCCAGTTCCATTGTCTGATCTTATCACCTTAACTTTAGAGTTGGATTGATTTTCTATCTTAAGAATAAATGACTTAACCAGCTAAGCAGTTTCATCTTTAGACCTAAGAAAGTAAACCTAAGTAAATCTGGTGAAATCATCAACAATGACTAAACAGTAAGGCCTTTTATTCAAACTCAAAACAGATGTTGGACCAAATATTTCCATATGAATCAGATGAAGAGCACATGAGATTGAATTTACTTCTTTGGCCTTATGAGAAGTTTTGTGTTGCTTGCCTTTAAGACATGCTACACAATGATCATCACATATGAACTCCTTTTGTGGTAAGCCTCTTACCAAGTTCTTTTTGACTAAAACATTCATAGATTTGAAGTTCATGTGACACATCCTTCTGTGCCAAAGAGCAGACTCATTGGATGATGCTTTGGATATCAAACAGCTTAAAGTACTTGATTTGGATAAAAGTTCTGTGTCCAAGCAGTATACATTGTCCTTTCTTGGTGTTCTTAGTAAAACAAGATTTTCATAATCTGTAAACAGAACAATATTTTGTTTGTCACAGATTTGAGGCACACTTAATAAGTTATACTTAAGTTGTTCAACATACAAAACATCATTGAAAATCATGTTGCCTGCATTAACAGTACCTTTACCAGTAACCTTACCTCCTTTGGAGTTTCCTCCAAATGCAACAAACCCTCCTTCAAAGCCTTTGAAATTTGACAAATACTTAGAATTGCCTGTCATGTGCCTAGAGCATCCACTGTCCAAATGCCATCTTGTTTTATGTTGTGACCTGTGGTTGCCCTGCGCAAATAAAAGCTTAGTTAGTAGTGGAGTAAACCCAAACGAAGTTGGTTTTGGGTTGTCCTTGTGCATTAACATAACTAAACACTGTCTTTGATTTCTTATACTTAGTGAGATCCACTAATGGATTTTGTGGAGGGTACTTAGTTATCACAAGAGGTATCCAGGTATTTTGTCCATCCTTTTCAATAACAGTCTCAGATGATCCATTACCAGTCCCAATTCTGAACCTAATAGTCGGAAATGAGTCTGTAGTGCTAACAGCTTGAGAATTTGTACTAGCAGTCTCAACTTTAGACTTGGCAGTTTCAACATTGGTATCAACAGGTTCACCTGAGTTTTTATCTTTAACACACCATATTTGTTTAAAATTTAATTTAGGCTTAGCTAAAACTTGTTTTTGGTGTGTGGACTGTTTCTTATTTACTTTTGAGAACCTGTGATCAACTGTTTTCTTTGGGACTGATGCAGTAGGAAGTTTGGCCTTTGAACTTTTTGAATTTTGAGAGTTTGTCTTTTTATGAATCACAGTCTGTTTCGCAACAGATGGTTTATAAAAACAGTCCCTGGCCAAGTGATTTTTCCTGCCACAATGGAAGCATTTTTTTGACTGTTTGAATTAGAGAACCAGCTTTATTGGATAATATCTGGTTCTTGTTCCTTTGATTTCCCCTTACCTGCTGTTGTTTGGGAAACTTTTGGACACCATGCTTTTGGCATGTGCAGATTGGAACATTTTTACCCTTTTTATTATTCTTTGATGAAGATGCAGTGTTACAGTTAGAATGTACAGAATCCTGTGGACCAGCATTGCATACATTCATCTTCTCCTTTCCTTTCTTATTGGGGATTTGGATTTCTATAGGTGCACTCATTGTTTTGTGTTCTTTCTCAACTTCTGTGCACTCACAGTCCCTATTTTGAATCAGATCTTCTTTAGATTCAGGACTGTTTTCAAGGATAGGATCTACAGTGGTCATACACTCATCTAATGGTTCATTAACAAGCCTATCAACAACTTCACTCACTGGATAAATGTATTTGTTGTTGTATGGGGGTGGAGTGGCTCTGTAGCTTATACCTTCTTTGGGATTGAGCTGAGATTTTACCGTATCTTTAAATGGACTTCCATTAGGTGTTCCAGCTTTTGATTTGCCAATTTGAAGTTTCCTAGATCTATATTGACAGATTCTAGTTTCTTATTAGCCTCTAACACCTTTTGTTCAGTCTCTTATAATTTTTATTTAGAGATTCTATTTTCTTATTCAGCTCCTTTTTCTCCCACTCATGATATATTCTATCATGTCCCATTTGAATCTCATTATCCTTATAGTCGTTGATCTGTTTTTCAAGATCTTCAATGGCCTGCATGTATTCATATCTCCTTTCTTCCATCTTAGCTAGAGTTTTACACATGCCCTCGTTATGATCTCCGTACTTTTTAACCATATTTTTGCATGTTTGAGAGCAGAGTTTAGAATTTACCTCAGATGGTAGTTCAGTGGAGGTGACATTTGATGTTTCTGCCATTAGAGCTTGATTTTGAAACTCTTCCTCTGTCTGATCACTCCAGTCAAACACATTGTCTTCTTGAGAAACAAGTGCTTGTGATGATGATGCCTGATTAGGCTGCTGAGGTCTTGATGGCTGTTGACCTTGAGATCTGCATTCTCTGGCAAAGTTGCCAAGCTTGTGACAAATAAAACACTCAACTTTTGACTTATCAAAAGCTGGTTTGCCTTCTGTTCTGGCTTGAAAGTTGGATCTGCCAGTTCTTTTCAGAAACCTTTTGGCCCTCATGGTCAGCATTGCATGTTGCCATTTCAGATCCATCTCTTCTAGATCATCTGGATGAATCTGTTCTAGATCTTCAGCATTTAGAGAAAACAATCCATCATTGGCAACAAAAGCTTCACAGTGAGCTTCAGTGGAGTTACCATCACCACCTGAAATGAATCACTGCAATTAGATTTTTCAGATGACAGTAGAGCAGTGTTGTGATTATAAGATAAAGATTTCTTTTTAGTGTCAATCTCAGATTCAAACACTCTCAGACTGTTGTACAGATCATCCAGCTCTATTTCATCAAGAGTGTCTTTTGTTCTCCATTGAGCAGCATAAACTGTCCACTCTTCTCCAAGAGATCTAAGGAATTTTCTGTTGACTTCATCTTGATCCAGGCTGACTTTTGCACTCTCCAATTCACTTATCAGTTTGTTGAACATGTCAAAGATTTGAGTATGGTTTTCATTCTTGCCACCAGAAAAGTTCTCATACTGCTGTTTCAAAAGATCCTTTTGATTTCTCTTGGTACTAGCATTCCCAGCAAATCTTTTCTCTAAAGCAGTCCAAAGAGAATGAGCAGTATAAAACTTTTTAAACTGATGTTGATAAGCATTAGGAATGGCTATTTGTAGAAGTGTAAGAGCTTTCACTTCATTCATTCTAGCCTTTCTTTCAAGTTCAGTTTTTGGAGGAGTTTTGATGGGTTTGCCCTCAGCATCAAGTTCAGGATCAACTGCAGGAGGAAATTCAACAGCTACCCATATGGCATAATCAATGAATTGAATATGCTGTTGAATCCTGAGTTTCCACATCTCAAACTCAGTGGGCTTGAGCATAGGCACTTTGAGTCCTTGCCCAGATCCACTACTGCTATTATCAAATTCCATTGCAGAAAATAAAAAACAAATGTTAAAAGAAAGCTTTTGACTTTGAAAACAAAGAACGACCTGTGGCTCTGATACCACTTGTCAGAATCTAAATATTACTACCTAAGATTAACTGGTTTGAATTAATCATAGTATAAACCAATAATCTTGTATTGAATCAAAGTCCAATTAAGAAGTTTGCGGAATAACACTTAATTGTTTTAAGAAAAACTTTCAGAATCAATAACACATAAATATAATTGAATAAACAAAATTGCTTGTATTGCTGAACTCAATGATTACAATCACCTCTAATCTGTTTGATTAGACGAAGAACACAAATTGTTCTTAGGGTTTTACAACCTTAGAGGCTTATGAAAACTTAAACAAAAAGCAATTAGAAACTTGAACGTCCAGAAACTTGATACAATAGAAAAACCTATTCTATGTATTTATAACGCTTTCTGATTTGTTTCCTTAAAGGACTCTGACTTCTCTGATGGTATATACGCTGGAATCTTCGTGTAAATATCTCTTCCTGAATATCAGCACTTTCTGTTTATGAAACTGTTGAGCAGCTTGAATCACTAAGTAGCTTGAACAGAGCAGCTTGAATGAATTTACTCTGGCAGCTTGAACTTTTATACTGGCAGCTCGAACTTCTGCAACTAACAGCATGAACTTTGTACTTACACGTAAAATCTACTAACAGTCTGAGAAATCTAACTAACAGTTTGAACTACTTAGAATATTTCCCAACAGCTACAGCCACTCATGATTGAGACATAGTAGTCATAGAATAGGATGATGTCCATGCCACGCACATGCTTATTAGTGGAAGCTATCCACTTATGCTGGGCTAGCTACCAGCGATCAACATGGGGGAGCATCGGAGTGTCTATACCAAGTTCTATAGAACTGGTGAAGTAGCATGGTCTAGAACAATAGACCGTCAAAGCTAATATATGAAATGAACAGTAAGTACAATGTCATGCGGAATGATAAGTCAAATAGCTATCATGATCCACAGGGCATCACCGAACCATGATGTACACAGGTCACAATCCAGCTGAGCAAGTATGAATGTCAAATAATCTATCATCAACAATATGACTCAACCGGAAGTCTAGCATGCAAAACTGAATATCTATAAGTCACTGGTTCTTTGGTCTTTATCAAGCAGATTTAAAATCCACCACCTGAGTTATCTCAGTATTTATCTTAAATCTTTGTCTATCTGATCTCTGGCTTTTCTTTTCAAATCTGTGACCCACTTTCAATATCTTTAAATCTTTATTTCTCTGTTCAGAATTTATCTGAACCTGTCTAGAATTATATCGTAGCAAGTACATTTTAGCTTTAAATCTTTATTTGATCTGATTTTGATAACTGATAACTCATCAATCATTCTTTTGTTCATTTTCTTTGTTTCTTTGAAATCTCATGTTGCTCTAATTGTTGATCTTTCATTATCATAATCATGGGTCTTATAATTGTTAATTTAAAACATGTAAAATGAACCATCCGAATTCGGATCAAATGGATTCAGACTATCCGGATTTGGGCATCCGGATTCGGACCGAGCTGGCTAATCCGAATTGGCATCCGAAATAGCTAATCCGAATTGGGGCCGTCCGGATTGGTTCATCCGAATTCAGACCTATCCGGGACATAGGATCCGAAATTGGATCCGAATTAGGCTTCATTCGAATTCAGGTCCCAAGCGAATTCGGATCCCATGTCTTATAATTTTTTCAGATTTTTGTTCTTGGTGTTCTGACTTTATGCATACGGATTTTCTCTAAAAATTCACTAAACCCATTTTTATCAACATGCAATGTAAAAATAAGTTATATCATCATTATTAGGATGATTTTATACTATTTTCCCTATCATTAACACATTAAACAACCCAAAATCGTCAAAAAATCAAGATTTTTGTCAAGAACACATATTTTACAAAAATTTCATTTTCTTGCTTATTTGGCGATCCAACCCATGATTTCTGTTTCTGTAACATCTAATAACTTAAATACACAATTATCTACTAAAAATTCTAGCATGAAACAACAATTTCATGTTTTTAGTTCTTATGTTTCAGTTTTTCACAAAACCGAACCAAAGTAATAATATTTCGAAATTTAAATAGATTTTACCTTGAGTTCTTTGTAGTTTCTTGTTCTTGGATACTTGTTGTAACTCCTCTTGAATTAAATCTTCAATCAATTGCAAGAATTAATGAATTCTTGATGATTTTTGGAGAAAAGCCATAGCTTAGAGAGAAGGAAGAGAGAGAGAGAGAGAGTTAATTTTTCTTAAATGTGTTAATTGGCCATTAATTGAGTTTATATACTTAATTTTAGCTTTATGTGCTAACGCATCTCTTTTAAATTTGATCATTTAAGTACTTTATAACATTTATATCACATTTATTTAAATAATATCATTACTTAATTAATTTACAAAACAAATAATGTAATAAAAATTACATTATTAGCTCTAAATACTGAAATTAAAGTTGAGTTAAAAGCTAGGTTGTTACAGAATGGGCTCCACCACGCACAAACTTCGTACTCAAAGTTAGCTTTGTTCGAATAGACTTGGATATGTAGCTTTCATGACATCTCTTGATTCCCAAGACTGATGCGAACCTTTGTGGTGTTTCGAATGAACGAGCACCATTTGTATCTCTTTATTTCGAAGCTTTTTGGTCTTCGAGTCCAGAATACATTCCGTCTCTTCAACCACTCGAAGCTTCTCATCAATTTGCACATTAATGTGTGGTATTTGCACTTCTCTTTCATCTGCTAGACTCTTTCTCAAATGACTAACATGGAAGACAGGATGTATTGGAACTAAGTCAGTTGGCAATTGAAGACGGTAAGATTAGTTTCCTATCTTTTCAACAATCTTGAACGGACCAATAAATCTCGGAGCTAGGTTATTTCTCTTTATGAATCTTACCACATTCTTCATTGGGGATACTTTCAACATCACCCAATCATTAACTGCAAAACTAATCGATCGATGCCGATTGTCGTAGTAAGACTTCTGCCTGCTTTGAGCTTCAAGAATGTTCCTTCTGACAAGTTGAATTTTCTTATGAGTCAACTGTAGAAGGGCAGGACCTGCTATAGGTGATTCATGCCAACAGGTGGGAGTTCTGCATTTTCGTCCGTATAAAGCTTCAAAAGGAGCCATCTTGATCGTTGAATGATAACTGTTGTTATATGAGAATGTTGGTACACCCTGTGTGACGATAGCAGTCTAATCGATCTGCATTATGATTTAAGTAATATTCTGAATATTAACAAGGGTTTTGATATATATGTTTAATATGTGTTTGTCTGTTATTGATTGTGTGTTTGAACTTGATGTAACATATTACAAGAAGTTCAAACATAAAAGTCAAAGATTATGTCAAGCATAAGTTAAAACATAAGTTTCATCACTTAAGTGTTTAAGTGCATTTGGCTAGATTCGAATAGGTAAAGGAAGACATTCGAATCTGTGATAGATTCGAATGTATCCTTAGATTCGAATAGGCTAGTTTCGAATCTGTCAGATGGACAGATTCGAATGGGCCTTAGGCCAGATTCGAGGTTGGCCCACAACAGACTCGAATCAGGGTCTATAATTAGGGATAGACTCGAATCATTAGCAGACCTTTGGCAGAATTCGTGAGGAATTAAGCAATAGGCGATCTCGAGTTTATCAGCTAGGTGAGTCCCGTTTCGGAGAGAATTAGTACGTAGGATCGTTCGTGTGTCGTTCGTTCAGCGTCTAATAGTCTCCGTGTTTCCGTTGGTTGAGAGTTGTCCGTCTAACCGTCAACGAGGATTCCGCACTCGTTAACGGATCCGCGTCTAGATAGATCTTGCATTGGTAGACCTTACAAGTGGTATCAGAGCCTACGGAGTGTTCGTGGTGTTCTTCGTGTTCATCAGAAACATTCTAGGTTTCTTGACGCTAGTTGGACGGTTTTTCTCTCAAAAACGTGTTTTTGAGCTTAGCAAATTCATATTCGGGAAACACTTTGTCGTTTTTCACGTTTTTGGTCGAAATCATTATTTTTCATTTGAAAAATAGTGATTTAATCCGTAAAACGTCAAAAAATCAAAGTGTTAGCCGTTTTTCGAGTTTGCGGCGCTCGAATCTATAGGGGTAATTAGGGTTTTACTTTATTTTCGAGTCTAACCAAAATACGCTCCTTTCGAGTCAATTTCAGTCAGTTTCGAGTCTGTGGTGTTTCGAATCTGTTAATACATTCGAATTGGATCTCGAGTCTATATTCTTTCGAGTTTGTTTCGAGTTTGTTACTGTTTCGAGTCTGTGCTTCGATTCTGCTGAATTTCGATTCTATTGTGCCTTCGATTCTAAGGGTCTTCGAATCTATAGAGTCCTTCGAATCTGTCAAAACTTCGAATCTAGGGAGTTCCTCGAATCTGACATTATTTCGAATCTACTTGACTTTTAAGACTTAATCGAATTTAATTTCAAAAGATTAAATATTAATTAGTTTCGAATCTATCTAGATTCGAATAAGTTAATTTAAATCAGTTTCTAATTAAATTAATTAAGTTCAAATTCAAATTCTTTCAGAAAAGATGTCAAACCTTCAGAAATTCCTTGAGATGGATCACGAAGTTGGGAAGGCCAATGCACCACCTAAGCTGATGAAAGTTGAGGATTACTACTGGTGGAAGGATAGATTCACGGATTTTGTACGATTCAACGACATGCGCATGTGGGTGTGCATTGATGAAGGGTACATTCCACCAGTATCTGAGGTAGAAGGCCGTCAAAAGGTTCTGTCATACCAGATGATGAAAGAGGATGACAAGAAACTATTTGAAGCTGAAAACAAGGCTTTCTCTATTATCCGAATGGCGTTACCTCAAGATATCTTGCACACATTTCGGACTCAGAGGACGTCGAAAGAGCTTTGGGAGTCTCTTCAGAAAAGGTGTGAGGGTAATCCACGGGTACGTAGAAAGCGTACAGAGCTGTTGACCCAACAGTTTGCAATTTTCAAGGCTCTTAAGGATGAACAGTTGGATGATATTATCACACGATTTTATCATCTGATAACAGAGCTTGAAAGTCATGGTATTGAGTATTCTGACACTGACAAGAACAATAAGCTTCTTGATGCCCTACCAGCCAAATGGGCTATGTACGTGGCAATGATTAAGCTGAATGAAGATAAATACTATGCTCAATCACTGGATGACATCGTGGGAACGTTGAGGGCATATCACTTCGAAATGATAAAGGCTGAGACTGATTACGAGCAAGTCCAAAATCCGGCTATGTATTTTGGAAAGACATCAAAATCATCAGTGACAGCTGATCAGAAGAGTGCTACAGCGTTTTTCACCGGAGAAACGTCATCGCCACCAGAGTCCGAAGACTCAATGAATCGCGCGTTCTTAGGGTTAGGAAGATCGGAAGAACCGCAACCTCAAGTCCAACAGGCATCGACCAGTCAGAGCTATTCGAAGATGCCAATGAGCGCAAAGTCGGCGGAAGAACATCTGAATCTGCTTGCTTCGTTTGTGGCCGCATACGGAAATTGCGTTCAAGGGAAGATTAATGATCCGGCTCTTTGGGATGAAGACTACGATCAGGTCGACCCTGATGATCTTGAGGAGATGGATCTTAAATGGCAACTGGCCATGGTAACCCAGAGGGTGAAGAGATTCATAAAGAGAACTGGAAGAAATCTGCAGATGAATAACAAGGGGATAGGATTTGATAAGTCCAAGGTCAAATGCTACAACTGTCAGGGATTGGGACATTTCGCGAGGGAGTGTCAAAGACCGAAGGTAGAATCATACCAAGGACAGAGTCAGCATCAAGGACAGTACCAAAATCAGTCCCAACAGAGATATCTTCCGAGTTCTTCATCTGGTCAAGCCAATCTAGCGGGTCTGATATCCAATGTCACTTCTGACAGACAGCTAGATGGTTCCTATGACTGGAGTTCACATCCGGAGTCCAACGCTAGAGCTTTCATGGCTGAAGTTACGGAGAATGGTTGTGATGAGGATGAGCAGACCACAAGGGACAGCAGTCCGATGTGGGTAGAGAAAGCGAATGATCAGACCGTGCTGGAGTTTGCTGCTCAGATGGCCAACGTGGAATCTGATAACTCTAAGGTTAGTCTTTCTAATTCTCTATTTCGTGATTTATGTGCTTTATGTGTTAGTTCTAACGATAGGTTAAATCTAGTCTTAGACTCACATAAGACCATAGCTGCTCAAAATGAAAACTTAAAAATAGAAAATGCTAGCCTAAATGATATAAAACAAGATTTAAAAGAAAAGCTTAAGGCTGATGCTCAAGATGTAATCGTTCTAAAAGACAAACTGAGTGAGCAGTGTGTTAGGATAGAACTTATGTATGAGCACGTAGAAGCCTTGACCAAAAGTCTGAAAGACAAGGACATAGAGCTAGCCGAGACCAAGGTTAAGGTAGCAGAGGCAAATAGTAAGTTGGAAAAGTTTAGGAATTCGAGCCTAAACCTAGGAAAAGTCTTAGATGCACAAAGACAGTCTAAGAAGCCTGTAGGTCTAGGTTTTCACGAAATTCCTCCACCTTTCAATGATAACTATGTGCCTCAGCCTCAGGAGAAAACTGACAAGTCAGTAGTTTTAGAGGACCTACCTGAACCTACACCTGAGCCTAAAGATGAAAATACACCTAAGGTGACTGACTCAACCGTCAAGGTCAAGAAAGTGAAATTTGTGTCTTCCTCCAGTGAAACACCTGCAGGAACACAGAAAATTTCATGGGCTGACCAGGTCGAAGAGACAGACACTGTAGATGTACCAAAGGTAATAGACACTAGTGAGACACCTAGATCTAAGGGACCAACCAAAAAGTCCATGGATAAGATGTCTTGCTTTAGATGTCACGAGAAAGGGCATGTTGCTTCTCACTGTCCAAATAGGAAAGCAGATGTTACCCCTAAGACAGTGAACCCAACACCTGTTAAGCCCTCACCAAGTGTGGCGAGCACGAGTAGTTCTCAGAGTACCGAGAAAACTGTGCAGGCCGCACCAAAACCTGTTGTGAAACAAACACCGGTTAAGGTTGGACCAAAAGAAGTGGTTAGGACAAATTCACCGAATCGTGTCTTTAATCAATCTAGGTCAGCACCTCAACAAGTCTATAGGAGCACCACACCTAGCAGGTCACACACTCCAGTTAGGTCACATACTCCTGTTAGACAATATGTTCCGGTAAAAGCTCAGGGATCACAGTCTGAAATGCATTATAATAAGACTTATTCTAGAGCACCACAACAAATGCCTACTCAAAGGCAAAGAGTGAATCTAAATCACTCGGCACCACAACAGAATTCAGTTCAAAGGCCCAAGTCACCTGAAAGGCGAGATGGGTACTTGAAAGAGTTCAAGTATGTGGACGAGAATGGTATTACCAAGTCAGTCATGGCTTGGGTTCCCCGTGATAACTAACTAACCTATTTTCTTTCATGTGCAGGAGATAACTACCGGTCCAAACAACAAGTGGTTCGTCGACAGTGGTTGCTCCAGGCATATGACGGGGGAAAGAAGTCTTCTCACAGACTTCAAGGGGGGTAATAGGGGATTTGTATCATTCGCGGGCAACAAAGGAGGAAATATCACTGGAACTGGAGAAGTCACTAATGGGACGATTACATTGGATCAAGTTTATCACGTTGATAAACTGGTTCATAATCTCATTAGTGTATCTCAAATCTGTGATAAGAAGAACTCGGTGTTATTTACTGACACTGAGGCGTTAGTGCTAAAGCCGGGATTCAAGATACCTGAAGATTGGATATTGATGCGGGCTCCAAGGAAGAATGACTTGTACATGCTCGACATGAACAAGCCAGATAATTCGATGGGTCCGATCTGCTTACTATCAAAAGCTTCGGAGACGGAATCGGTTTTGTGGCACAGACGCATGGCTCACTTGCACCTAAGGAAAATGAACTACATAACGAAGAATGGTTTGGTGCAAGGTGTGCCTCTGAAGAGCTTTCAATTTGAAGACAAGTGTCTACCGTGCATGAAGGGCAAGCAACATAAAAAGACACACAAGTCCAAGAAGCTGAATTCCATAACCTCGACATTCGATTTGTTGCATATGGACCTTTTTGGCCCTATCAACAAAAGGAGTATAGGAGGTAGTTGGTTTTGCTTAGTTATCACTGACGATTACTCACGGTTTTCTTGGGTTTTCTTTTTAGGTACGAAGGACGAGACGGCTACAAAGCTCATCGGGTTCTTAGACCAAGTGGAGAATTCCTACGGAACAAGGGTTAAAATATACGTAGTGATAATGGGACTGAATTTAAAAACTCTGTAATTGGTGTATATTGCCTATCAAAGGGCATCGTGCATCAATTCAGTGCACCATATGAACCTCAACAGAATGGGGTGGCCGAACGTAAAAACAGAACATTGATTGAGGCTGCAAGGACTATGCTTTCGGATTCAAAGCTTCCTACCATGTTTTGGGGGGAGGCAGTGAATACCGCGTGCCATATTTTAAATAGAGTCCTTACAGTCAAATCATTGAACAAAACATGTTATGAAATTTTGAATAAACGGCCACCTAACTTAACTGGATTCGAACCGTTTGGAGTACCATGTACACTTTTAAGAACAAAACATCAACCGAAGTTTGGTGAAAAGGCTGACGAAGGATACTTCCTAGGTTATGTGCCAAACTCACCAAACAAACGGGTTTTTAACAAAAGGAGTGGTACTGTGGAGATTGTGTATAATATTGAAGTCACAAGTTATACACATGAACCCCAAACTGGTCCGGAATGGATATTTGACTATGATAAGTTATTTGAGTCATTTAACATTCCTTTGGATGATACTGCAGGTACAATCGATAAAGACATGGCGACGTTGCACCTAAATGACGATGGCCATATTTTTCCAAGGACCACGTTCGAATCTACGTCCGAGCCTACTGCGACTGTAGATGGGTCTCCAGAAGTTGCTAATCCAGAAGAACCTAACACTGAGAATCAGACTCAAGCATCAAGTTCTGCCTCTGAGGAAAACGTCCGTGAGGAAGAAAATATGGAAGCTGAGCCTGTTCCCCCTTTAGGTGAAATAGGATCCAACTTAGGAGATAATCTAAGGGTAGACGAAATAGAGACCTCTAGGATTAACAAGAACCATCCTATAGATAGCATCATAGGAAATCCTAACGAGGGTGTGAGGACTCGGAGTAGTGTAAATAACAACACTGTGTTGTTGTCGATGATAAACGACTCCGAGGCATATCATACATGTCTATATTCGTGTTTCATATCGCAAGTAGAGCCCAAAAATGTGCAAATGGCACTTAAGGACAACTCCTGGGTTGAAGCGATGCAGGAAGAACTTTCACAATTTAGGAAACTAGAAGTGTGGGAGTTAGTTCCGTTACCTCGAGGGGAGATTGCAATAGGAACCAAATGGGTTTTTAAGTGCAAGAGAGACGATCGGGGTATAGTCACGCGCAACAAGGCGAGATTAGTTGTAAAGGGTTTCAACCAAGAGGAGGGAATCGATTACAACGAAGTGTTTGCACCAGTAGCAAGGTTAGAAGCAATTAGGTTGTTTTTAGCTTTTGCCTCCTTCAAAGGATTTAAAGTATATCAACTGGATGTTAAGAGTGCTTTCCTGTATGGGAAAGTGAAGGAGTTGGTGTATGTAGAACAACCGCCCGGGTTTACAGATCCTAAATATCCTGATAGAGTATATCGATTAGATAAGGCTCTTTATGGATTACATCAGGCACCTAGGGCATGGTATGAGACTCTATCCAACCATCTTTTAGAAAATGGCTTTGAGAGGGGTAGGATAGATAGTACTCTATTTGTGAAGAGAAAGGGAGATCATTTTATCTTGGTACAAGTGTACGTAGATGATATCATTTTTGGATCATCAGACGAACAGATGTGCAAAGATTTCGAGAAGGTTATGAAGTCTAAGTTCGAGATGAGTGCTATGGGGGAGTTGAATTTCTTTTTGGGGTTACAAGTTGACCAGAAGAAGGAAGGCATGTTTATCCATCAGACCAAGTATGTCTATGACATATTGGAACGGTTTGGGATGGAAGGAACAAAGTTGACTGCCCATTTCAGCACGCCGATTCAAGTGAATCACAATCTCGGGCCGGGTACTGAAGTGATACCGATGTGGATCCGACTTTATATCGGGCCATGATTGGGTCACTTATGTATTTAACTGCTTCAAGACCTGACATTATGTTTGCTGTGTGTATTTGTGCTAGGTTTCAAGCGAATCCGAAGGAGATGCATATGAAAGCTGTGAAGCGGATTCTACGATACCTCAAGTCGAAACCGAAGCTGGGACTTTGGTATCACGCGGAGGGAGATCTAGAGTTGGAGGCGTTCACAGATTCTGACTACGGAGGATGCAGCTTGACGCGCAAATCAACGACTGGAGGTTGTCAGTTCCTAGGAGGGAGATTGGTGTCCTGGCAATGCAAGAAACAAACATCGGTAGCCGTGTCAACGTGCGAGGCCGAGTATGTTGCTGCTGGTAGTTGCTGTTCACAGGTTTTGTGGATACAACAACAATTGCGGGATTACGGTTTGGCTTATACTCAAACTCCAATTAGGATAGACAATCAATCTACTATTGCGATAACAAATAATCCAGTTAAACACAGTAAAACAAAGCACATAGACATAAGACATCATTTTATTCGTGATTGTGCTGAAAAGAACTTGATCAAACTGGTAAAGGTGGCAACTGAAGATAATAATGCTGATTTATTTACCAAAGCGTTTGATAAGTCACGTTTTGAGTATTTAATTCAACTTAATGGAATGCGCAACCCAGAGTAAATTGACCTTAGTAGTATTTTATTTCCTTTTATAGTTGTTATATTTCTTTCTTTTTCAGTAGTCTGCTAATTTAGGAAAGTTTCTAATTTAGGAAAGTTTCTATTTTTAGTAAGTTTCTATTTTTAGTAAGTTAGTAGATTAGCTTAGTTTAATGCGTTTTGCTATGAAAAACAAAAGAAAAAAGAGAGAAAATTACAAAAATACAAAAAAAGAGAATATCAGAAAAGGAGTTAAGTCTTAGATACATAGGTTCAAAGTGACGAAAATTAGCACCGTCGTTACAGACTCTAAGTGTTTAGGCTTTCACACATAATGCAACTAAATCCTAAGTGTTATACTTTATTTAGTTTGATGTGTTGGTAGGCATAATACATATAGGGAATCACAAGGCTAATAAAATATTCTAGAAAAAGTCAAGCGTGTCACTAACCTAGATGTATGACCAATCGGTCTTAATTTTTATGTACAAGACATACAAACATTGAGTCTAAATGAGGTATGCAAACTTTCTGGGGATGTATGGCAACATCAAATACATCTAAAATGGAAAGAATAGAAATATCATATGTAACTGAGAGTCGAAAACATGCAACTCTGTTGTACGTAAGTACAGACCTGTTGTCTCTGTTTAGATTCGGGTTAGCAGACATGTCGCTTTGTTGTACGTCAGTACAGACCTGTCACCGCTATCTGCTAACTTTAAAGTTAAACCTTAAGTCGAACTAAGACACTTTGTTGTATGAGAATACAGACCTGTGTCCGATGTTTGTCTTTTAAAGAAAGTTTGCAAATACCAACAAGTTAGAATTTTGTCTGTGTGCCTTGATCATAAAAGTATGTCTATGTCTGAGTCACGTAAGATAATTTCCTGATAAATAAAAAGGCCAAGGGATATTCCGAAATGTAGAGTGTTTAACAGGGTAAAATACCAACAATCGGCTAAGTGGGTATGACACGACAAACAATCAAAGGAATTCAAAAAATTCCTAAGTGTGAAAGTTTAAGTACTGAAAGTTAGTATCGGACATCGCTATCTGATTGAACCTTTCTTAGACTATACTCACCAAAAATATGTTGTTTGGTATTTAGCTTAGCTTGTAAATTTATTTTTATAATTTAAGTCTAGATTAAATTTTTTAGTCAAAATTTTATTTTATTTTATTTTATTTTATTTTTACCTTAGTTTATTTTATTTTATTTTAGTATAGTTTAGTTTTTACTTAGGTAAAAGGTCAAAAGTTACTGAGGGTGCATTCAAAGTTGGATAAAATATACAATGCGTGAAATATCTGAGCTTAGGGTAAAAGATTTGGCATAGTTTATCTGGTTACACTACACAGTAGAAAATAGTTGGAAAAAGTTGAAATTATTTCAAAATTTCCGAAATTTTTCTAAGTGTTTGTAGCTTCGAATCTAAGACAGACTCGAATTTGAAGTTCTCGAATCTGTCAGTAGACTCGAATCTACACATAGACTCGAAGGTAGTTAGTATATAAAGGTCCACAGTGAAGGCATTTACTTCTCACTGTTCTCGAATCTGATTTCTCGAATCTATCACTGGCGATCTCGAATCTAATCTCGAGTCTATCGTATTTCCACTAAACGACATTTCGTCGATTCTAAAGCTTTTGTGGTCGATTCTACTTTCAAATCTAGGTATAAGCAACATGATTGTACAAGATTTTGGTGGTTTCATACACAAATTTGGGCTTAAACATCACATTTTGATGTTTTATTGGTCAAAATAGGGTTATTCATAAATAACTAAGTTAGGACCTATAAAATATCAAATTAAAGGCATAAATCAGTGATTAGAACTTAGTTGAACTAAAGTATGTGATTTACCTAGTTCAAAATGGTTAAAATCTTGGATTTTTGTTGAAAAAAGAGATGTCGGCCTTTCGAATCTGATAATGGACATTCGAATCTGATCATGGGTTTCTCGAATCTATCAATAGATTCGAGATGACCAGATATTCGAATCTGTCCATCAGACTCGAATAGGGTATATTCGAATCTGTCCATTACATTCGAATATGGGCACTTCGAATCTGTTACTCTCGAATCTGTACTTCATTTATTTTGTTGAATTTAAATTTTATTAAACTTGTGGAAATTTAATTGTGTTAGATTTTGTATTTAATCAAATACAAGATAAAACAAATTTGAATTTAAACAAGTTTATTGATTTTTAATAATAATCTAACAATTTTATGTATTGTGCAGATATGGCGCTTCGTGCTTTTGTTCCCAAGCACAATATGGTACTGAATCCTGCCCATAACATCCCTGAGGCGCAGGGATTTCGTGAAGTTTTAGATTTTCTGGCGGAATCTAGAATAAGTTATGTGTTGTATGAAAACATTCCGATTGTGATATCCTATGTACGTCAATTTTACGATCACTTGCAGGTGGACTGCACTGTCACCCCGACAGTGTTAAGAACTAGAATTGCCGGACAACCTTTGGTTTTCTCCGCTGATATTTTGAGACAAGTGCTGCAGTTGGGTTCCCTAGAACAAGAAGACGGGCCTACAGACTTTCCTTTAAGTATTAGGCAAGCAGCTTTTTTGAGAATGGGATACAGCTTGGACGTTACAAAATCTTCATATATGAAAAGCGGGTTGATAGGACAATGGCGTTTCTTGGTCCATGTGTTTATGATCTGTTTTGCGCCTAAGAAAGCTGGTTTTGATTATATAGTATCAAAAATCCAATCAGCAATGATCGCGATGGTATACAATAAGAAGTTTAGTTTCTCGCAGCTGATTTTCTCGGAATTTATCCATCAAATCACGGCTCCTGAGAGAGAAAGGTTCCTTTTGTATCCGAGGTTCGTGATGATGTTGATACGCCACTTTTTGCCAAGTCTGCCACAATCAAATGATTCTTTGAGCGTGAATGTAATGGAGAAACGCATATTTGCTGATTGTTCCTCACACCGAGGAAGATTGGCTGTTCCTGTTGCTCGTCCGTTGTTTGGAGCTGTCTTAGACAGGAACTTTGTGGCACCTGATAATGCCAACTGGGCATGTGAAGTAGAAGTTCAGCCTCGTCAGCAACAACAACAACCACAACAACAACAGCAACGTCCACAACAACAACAGCTTCGTGCGCGTCCAAGTGATCCAAGGCGAAGACAAAGACAATCTGCGACTCAGATTCAGGCATCCAGGCCTACTACGAATGAACAGCCACAAGCACAGGAAGCAGGGACTTCAAGTGCCGTTCGCGATTCAGTCCCCGAGTCCGAGCAGATTGCTCAAACATTGGAGGAAATATGGGCATCTGGTCCACATGCCAATGAAGATGTTGCAGCAGCGTTAGTAGATGAGCTGCTTAGTCCCCCGGTAGATACAGATGATATATTCAGAGATGTTGATGAATATGTGCCAGAGCAGACTGGCAATGATGAGTCATCATCCGCTACAGAATCAGAAGACCTGGAGGATATCGAAGTTGAAGCTCCAGAATCTGTGTCTGCAGAACCTCAAGTTCAAATTGGAACTTATGGTTCACGTTTGATCATCAATGAAGGTGGTTCGAGAAGGCGAGAGGCCAGGGAATCTGAAGATTCGGATTTTGAAGAAGAAGATGATGCTCCACTACTGACGAGGCAAAGGGCCAAACGTCATCGGTTCATGCAAGGGTCTTCCTCTGCATCCGCCAGTCAGTCAGAAGTTCCCCAAACCCAACCTCAAACCACAGCTCCACCATCACCACCACCTCAACCTCATGAGCCATATATTCCACCACCATTCAACCCTTCTCCCATTCAGTCCATTCCATCCACATCTACCGCCTATGCTGAAAATCAGCGGTTTCTTCAACTCAAATCTCGAGTGGATTTCCAACATGTCCAAATCCTGAGCCTAACAAAGGCAATAGGTGAAATTCAGGCACATAATGCAAATTTAGATAAAGAAAATGCTGAATTGAAGAAGACAGTTGAAACAATCCAAGAGGAGAATATTGAGCTAAAAACATTCGTCTGCGACCAGGCCGCCGAGTTAAGATCGATGCGCTCCCTCATTGAGCAGTTAATGAAAAACCTTCAGGCTCAGGGGGAGACGTCGTGTCGTGATCAAGAAGTACAGAGGCGGAGGGACGATGATGAAGATGATAACCAAGGCAATGATCCCAGCTCTCAAAGACAGGATGAGCCAGTAGATTTTTCTACTGCTCAGGCTGCTCAATCTCAGGGGGAGCCAAGTCAAACAGAAGGTGAAAGAGGAGAGGCTAGTTCTTCAAGGACTTTAGACAGCGACATGATAGATGCGCTGAAAGATATTGAAGAAGAGCTAATGGAGTTTGATTTTGAAGATGAAATAGAAGAGTTGGAGGAAGGGGAATTCATTCCTGAGGAGATTGCTGACTGGAGATCTGATGATGAAGTGATAGATGACGAAGATGATCACGTTAATGAAGTAATAATCAATTCACAACCAATCACTGAACTGTATGAAAGCCAAGATCATAATGTGATTGATATTGATTACATCAAGGTAGCCTCAACTGAAGATAAAGACCTTGAAGAGGCTGAAAAAGAGCCATCTAGAGCTGATCTAATAAATCTTTGGTTCAAGAAGGAAGAAAAGAAAGATCAGCTGAAGATGAAGAAGACGATGAGAATTCCAAGGGCCGGAAACTTCTCAGGAGGGATTATTAGCTGGTTCTTTGACAGAGAACTGCAGCTGTTTATTTTGAAGAGAAGGGATGGACTTCAATACTTGAGGCGGACATTGAAAGCGTTTAATTCTTTGCCCAAGATTGAAGTTAAAGAGTTAGCCTGGAAGGAGCTGATCAACATTGGAAATGATCCCTACGCGAATGTAATTGAAAGAATTATAAGAAAAGAAGGGCGATCAGGCAAATTTGAGCGACTCAAGCCAAGGACCGGAAAGAGGGTCGAGGATGGATCAAGAATAGATCCTCATACTGGAAGGCCTTGGGCTAGAATGATCTATAAGCCAGTCAAATGCTTGAAAAGAGTGCCAATGAAGCCAATGCCACAAAATGTTTTGAGCAACATGAAGTGGTGGTACCTGGAGATTGATACTGCTGAAGCTATAATGGAGGATCAAGACGAGCAGGTAATTTTGAAGGTCTGCATTTGATAAACCTATCTAAGGACGACCTGAAGAAGCTTCATGATCAGCCTATCTTTTTTACAGAACCATGGAGATCTGAAGCCAGGAAGTTCCAAAAGGTAGTTAAAGTTTGTATAGATGCAGGGTTATATGCAGGTAGTAGTATCTATAGCTCTAGTACTTAAATTTGATGTAATGTAAATAATTAGAAGCTATCGTCAAGGGGGAGTCTGTTGGTACACCCTGTGTGACGATAGCAGTCTAATCGATCTGCATTATGATTTAAGTAATATTCTGAATATTAACAAGGGTTTTGATATATATGTTTAATATGTGTTTGTCTGTTATTGATTGTGTGTTTGAACTTGATGTAACATATTACAAGAAGTTCAAACATAAAAGTCAAAGATTATGTCAAGCATAAGTTAAAACATAAGTTTCATCACTTAAGTGTTTAAGTGTATTGGCTAGATTCGAATAGGTAAAGGAAGACATTCGAATCTGTGATAGATTCGAATGTATCCTTAGATTCGAATAGGCTAGATTCGAATCTGTCAGATGGACAGATTCGAATGGGCCTTAGGCCAGATTCGAGGTTGGCCCACAACAGACTCGAATCAGGGTCTATAATTAGGGATAGACTCGAATCATTAGCAGACCTTTGGCAGAATTCGTGAGGAATTAAGCAATAGGCGATCTCGAGTTTATCAGCTAGGTGAGTCCCGTTTCGGAGAGAATTAGTACGTAGGATCGTTCGTGTGTCGTTCGTTCAGCGTCTAATAGTCTCCGTGTTTCCGTTGGTTGAGAGTTGTCCGTCTAACCGTCAACGAGGATTCCGCACTCGTTAACGGATCCGCGTCTAGATAGATCTTGCATTGGTAGACCTTACAGAGAATTCGACCAAAGGTAAATGGTCATCCCAGTTACCACCCAGATCAAGGATGCATGCACGGAGCATATCTTCAAGAGTTAATATAGTGCGTTCACTTTGGCCATCTGCGTTAGGATGATAAGCAGTACTCATAGAAATTCGAGTACCCATCCCATTTTGCAGCACTTTCCAAAATCTTGAAGTGAAACGACTATCACGATCAGAAACGATAGATTTCGGCACGCCATGACGAGAAATAACCTCAGTGATGTATATCTGTGCCAATCTATCAAGGGAGTACGTCTTTTTCATTGGTATAAAATGAGCAGACTTTGTTAATCGATCCACGACTACCCAGATGGAGTCGTGCTGTCTCTTGGTTTTAGGCAATTTCGTGACGTAGTCCATTCTTATATGCTCCCACTTCCACTCAGGAACTGGTAGTGGTTGCATATCCCCGAAAGTTTTCTGATGTTCTACCTTAACCATTTGACAGACTCTGCAGCTTTCAATGTATTGACCGATGTCTTTCTTCATTCCTGGCCACCAATAATTAGCTTTCAGATCGAAGTACATCTTTGAGCTGCCAGGATGAATAGATAACTTGGACTTATGAGCTTCAGATAAAAGAGTGTTGCGAATAGAACCATATTAAGGAATCCAGATTCGGTTTCCCTTGAGACATTGGAGTCCCAAATGATTCATATATAAGAATTGTAATTGGCCTTTGAGATTTTCAGAACAGAGATTCTCTTCTTTCAGTGCATCAACTTGGGCAGATTAGATGTCTTCAATAAGATCAGAAGAGAATACAATAGGAGTCAGGGCATAGCAACACTTTTCAGGATAGACTTTTCTACTCAAAGCATCCACGATCACATTGGCTTTGCCGGGATGATACAGGATCTCACAATCATAGTCCTTGATAAGCTCCAAGGACCGACGCTGTTTCATGTTCAGATCCTTTTGAGTAAATAGATGCTTGAGACTTTTATAGTCGGTGTAAAGCTGACACCGAGTCCCATAGAGATAATGCCGCCAGATTTTTAGTGCAAAGGTAACGGCAGCCAACTCAAGATCATGAGTTGGTGCACTTTTCTCATATTCTTTCAATTGCCTTGAAGTGTAGGAAATGACTTTTCTCCTTTGCATGAGGACACAACCTAAACCTGTACCAGATGCATCGCTATAAACAACGAAATCATCATTGCTCTCTGGTAAGGCTAGGATTGGTGCTTGAATAAGATACTGCTTTATAGTTTCAAATGCCTCTTGCTGTTTATCAGCCCATACGAAAGGCGTATTCTTTCGTATTAGCATCGTAAGTGGCACAACAATCTTCGAGAAGTCCTTAATGAATCGCCGATAGTAACCGGCCAATCCAAGGAAACTTTTGATTTCGGAGGCATTGCGAGGCGTTTGCCATTTTTGAACGGCCTCGACTTTAGATGGATCAATGGAGATGCCTTCGCCAGATACAACATGGCCAAGGAATTGGATCTATAAAAAATCAAAGTAGAATTTCAAGTTTTGTTTGAAACAAAGAGTGCTTTAAGAAATAACTCAAGACAATGTTAGGTTATACCTGTCTGAGCCAGAATTCACACTTAGAAAATTCTTCATAGAGTCTTTCCTTTCTCAATAACTCTAGCAGTTGACGCAGATGAACAACATGATCAGCCTCTGTTTTGGAGTAAATCAGAATATCGTCTATAAATATGATAACTGACTTATCCAGCATTGGCCTGCACACACGATTCGTGAGATCCATGAACGCTGCTGGCGCATTCGTTAAACCAAACGGCATTAAGAGAAATTCATAATGGCCGTA
The DNA here is from genome assembly GCA_020465985.1 of Centrapalus pauciflorus. Taxonomy (NCBI): domain Eukaryota; kingdom Viridiplantae; phylum Streptophyta; class Magnoliopsida; order Asterales; family Asteraceae; genus Centrapalus; species Centrapalus pauciflorus. Next base: position 43,585 of record JAANYP010002745.1, read on the forward strand.
TCTCGTTCGGAAAGCTGTCTTTGGAATATCCTCATTCTTTAACTTTCAGCTGATGATACCCAGAACGAAGATCGATTTTGGAGAAGTAGCTGGCTCCTTGTAGCTGATCAAATAAATCATAAATTCTGGGCAGAGGATATTTATTCTTGATGGTGACTTTGTTCAACTCACAATAGTCGATGCACATACGGAGAGTTCCGTCTTTCTTCTTAACGAACAAGACAGGTGCACCCCACGGAGATGAACTAGGTCGGATAAATCCCTTTTCTAACAGATTTTGCAATTGCTTTGCAATTTCCAGCGTCTCTGCAGGCGCAAGTCTGTAGGGAGCTTTAGCAATTGGAGCCGGACCAGGAACTAAGTCAATGCTGAATTCAACTTGACGTTCCGGTGGCACTCCAGAAATATCATCAGGGAATACGTCTGGGAACTCACAGACGATAGGAATATCAGATACAGATTTCTTGTTGGCTTCAGGGGCAGTTTCAGACGAGACATAACACAGATAGGATTCATGACCCTGAGACAGATATTTACGCGCTTTCTCAACGGATATGAAATAATGAGCACCTTTTCGCTTGTCGCCTTTGATTTCCAACACACGGCTGTTTGAAGTCTTGATTCTAATAATTCGGCGGTTGCAGACAATCGTAGCTTCAATATTCATTAACCAGTCCATGCTGATAATGACATCGAACTCTTTTAATGGAATCGAGATAAGATCGAGGTTGAACACGATATTATTGACAAGTAAAGTGCAATTACGATACACGGAATCAGCCATAACGTAATTGTTACTGGCCGTCTCAATATCAAGTATGACAGGAAGCCTCGAAGGAAACTTAGACAATCTTTGAGCAAAAACAGTCGAGATGTATGAACGACTTGCACCGGAATCGAATAGTACACGAGCAGGTATCGAATTTAATAAGAACGTACAGGTAACAACATCAGGGGTTTGTTTTGCTTCCTCTGCTGTTATCTAGAATGCATGGGTCCTTGCAGTTGGAGTTGCGGCTGAGCTTTTCATCATAGAACCTCCAGCTGATGACTGTGATTGACCTCGGTGTCCACTCTGACATTGATACATAAAATGTCCACGCTTTCCGCATTTTGCACATCCAAGACCCTGCTGGGGACATTCTTCACTGCTGTGGCCGATCCTGCTACATACATAACAAGTGACGTCGTCCGGATTACACAATCCCATATGCGATTTTCTGCATCTCTTGCAGAATCGTGGTTCGTTCGTGAGAGAATAGGCTTGAGCTTTCTGAGGCGAACTGTGTTGTTGAGACTGCTGGGGTTGCTGGGATTGAGATTTGTTGGGCTTAAAGAATCTGCCGAATCTCTGCTTCTTTGGCGGAGAAGGACATGCCGGGTTAGTTGATGGAGCATAGAGTTGATCGCCATACTCTAGATATCCCCTCTCAATCTGCCTTGCCGCTTCAACAATTTCCAGATAAGATTTATACTTTATCGCACTCATTGGGTGTCTGTATCTTGGGTTAAGCCCTCCACGAAATCAGTTCATCTTTCTTTCTTCAGTGGCTACTTGATATGAGGAATAGCCACAGAGTCGCGAGAATTCATGTACGTACTCATCTACAGATTTGGTTCCCTGAGTTAGCTGCATCAGTTGAACCTCCATCTTGTCTCGTTGGTCAACAGGACAATACTTTGCATTAAACATATCGAGGAACTGGTCCCATTCTAGACTCTGTATGACCTCCTCGCCATAAATATTTCTCTGGGTTTTCCACCAGGCATGGGCAGCAGCAACAAAAAGAGCAGATGCATAACTCACTTTCTTTAAATCTAGACAGTCAGATATCCTGAAGATTTCTTCAGTGTGGCTTATCCAATCCATCGCCTGAATTGGGTTGACTGTACCCTCAAAGTTAAGTGCACCACTCGCTTTGAAATCTTTAAACTTACAGCCTCTCGGCTGCTCAATTTAGGCATTGGGGTTTGAGTTATCAGAATCAGATTCATCATTCTGGATTTGTTTATCTTTTCTCTTATTCTTTTTATCAGCACGTCTTTTTGCTTCGGCCTCATCTCTAGCCTGAAGCTATTCTTGCATATTCTTGTTTTGTTGTTCTTAGTGTTGGGCTAATAGTTGTTGTACCATTTCAAACATTTGCTGGGGGGTCACGTTGTTGGGTATATCACCTGATCCTGACATCTTTACTGAAAATTAAAAATCATTTAACTATCAGTTTATTAGACTTAGAGCTATGTACCCTTTTTCCCATCCTAACAGTCTGTACATCCTATCTCAGTTCAAACCACCTAAATGATTGATACATATGGATTGCTTCAGTTTGAGACCAAGTATTACTCACGTAATACTTGATTCACTCAAACTATGGGCTCTGCTACCATCCTGTGAAGACCACTCCTTACGGGGCAGTCCTCAGAGTCTAGGTCTCACATATTGCAATACGATATCAATCATAACTAAGATAGAGTAATTATGTTGCGAAATTTCAAATTACAAGTACAAAATATTAGGATTATGTTTAATAAAGTTTTAGTGCAAATCACAGTTTTCAAATTAAACTTATAAAGGGTACAATCTAATCTAAATCATGTCATCATACAATCAAATCAATGTACCCAGACCACCACAATTATCATCTTCCAAACAGTACCGAAGGGTTTGTTGAGTAGTGGTCTATAGAATACTTAAATCTTGATCTTGTAAGACCTAAGAACTAGGTCCAGCAGGTGACTTTACTTTACCTTTTTCTGTAAAAAGTGTAAAAAACATCTGTAAGCAAAGTTTAGTGAGAATATAGATTTTCAGATGACATGCATTAATCAAGCGGATCATGGGTCTAGCGTGATATGTCTTGACTGCCGCTACAGCCACTCATGATTGAGATATAGTAGTCATAGAATATGTCAAGACCTCCCCTTACAGGGCAGTCCTGAATGACTAGGTCCCAAGGAGCAATACAACATCAATCAAAACTAAGACAGATTAATAAAGTGCGAAATTAAGTCATTACAGATATTAGTATTATCATACAATAAGTTCAAAATAAAACTACAAAAGGGCACCAGGACACTAATCTAATACATAATCACAATACATAACACAGATCTACCCAAACCACCACCACCATTGTCTTCAATCAATACCAATTGCAGATTCAGTAGTGGTCTAATGACTTCAAATTTGAGCGTGCAGATCCTAAAGACTTGGGTCAGCTGGACCTTTTCCTTTGATTAAACCTGTAAAAAAGATTTAACAACAACTGTAAGCGGTGCTTAGTGAGATTATAGATTTAACAGTTAACATGCCATGACAATTTTAAGCGGAGACTTGACTTTGACTTTTGACTTTAATCTCTGACTTTGACTTTAAGCGCGATTTTGACATGACTGCCGCTATCAGCCAGACTTTGTGAGACATAGGACTTAAGATCGGATGATGTTTAATCCCACGCACACGCTTTTAATTGTGGGGGCCAACCACATACTGGGCTAGCTACCAGTAAGACAACATGGGCAAACATCAGAGTAGACTTAATCACAGACTGACATGGACTTTCTCAGACTTGAATTATGTGGAAGCATATGAAAGCATTGATATCAAGGCAATTGGCATTCAAAGTAATAAATCAAGATAGCAACAATAATATATCCAAGACTAATTCAGACTGTAAAGACAAGTATACAATGATGATATATTAAAAGCTATCATGATCCACAGGGCATCACCGTACCAAGGTGTGCACAGGTCACATTCTAGCTGAGCATATAGACTTTCAAATAAAGCTAGAACAACAATATGTCTCACAGGAAGACAAGCATGTATACAGTTATATCTATAACTCACAGTTACTGGTTTTTTTATGGCATGACTGTTGACTTTGACTTTTGCAAGCGGATTTATATCCACCACCTGAGTTATCTCAGGATTTAGCTTTTGACTTTACAGACTTTAGCTCTGTCTTGCTTCTCTGACTTTGACTTGGCTTGACTTTATTGACTGCTGTTGGCTTTAATTGCTTTAACTTGACTTTTCTGGCTTGGCTTTACGGACTATGACTTTTATAACACAATTCAGATTAGTTGAACCTGTTCAGTGTTTGTAAATCAATTTACATAAGATCATTGACTTTTTACAACACAAATATGTATTTATGTTGCATTCTTGGATTTTCTGAAGCTTATGTATAGACTTATTGCATTTATTGACTTCTCATGTCATTTCAGACTTTGTCAAATCGCAATTAAGCTTATTATTTAACTTGCCATGATTTAATGACTTTATGATTTTATATGCATTTCGTGTTTTTCATGGACATGTGTGACCTTATTTTGGTCTTTCTTTGGCTTTCATTTTTACTTTAAACTTAGATGAATGCATCTAATGACATAAAATGCTTAAACAAAGTATATAAGTTACAAATTCATTTAAATGATTCATAAAGTCAATTTATATACATTCATGACCTTTAAAGCATAATTATGCCCTTACGACTTATAACATGTTTATAAGTGTCATTATTTTATAACATTTACATTTGAAGGTTCATAACTGATAAATGTTCATGGCATCTATATGCATTCCTTGTTATTAAAAATCTCATTTATAAGATGCATATATGATTAAAGTTTAATTCTGTTTGTAGCTGTCCCCAATCACAGAACACACAACTCTGTTACAACACATATGTATGAATGTATTACTCAATGTTGTACCTTTTATTTTGTTCCTGCTCACACATCATGTAAGGCACACATAATTAAAGTGTATATATATACATACATATATATATATATATATATATATATATATATATATATATATATATATATAAAAGAATGAGTTGATGGGCTGTTTTGAATAGAAATACACATGCACACAACACATCATGTAACTGAATTATTTAATTTCAGAACACAAAACACACATATAAACTTGCATAATTGTTGCTGGACATTGTTTTCTGTATATATATAACTCACAGCACACACACATGTGCTTATTACTAGTTTTGTTTTATTATAACTAGAGACACACACACACACTACATTTATATATATTGCACACACAGTGTGCACATACTGCACACACATTCTAACTTCATGCAATTAAAAGAAAGGTGATGTCCCTGTTTCTGCTTTTATACATACAGCACACACACATGTAAAAGAAATGGTTGCTGAAAATGTGTTGCTGGACTGTTGTTTCCATCGAGCACTCTGCTCACACATTTGACATATATACTAAATTCATGAAACATAAAAGGTTGTTGTTTCTGTCGAGTACACAGCACACACATAAAAAGGGAAAAAGTGCTGCTCTGGTTCTGTTTTCGGTACTGTGAAGGGTACCGAAACCTCAAAAGGTTTCGGTAGTTTTCTATTCCATTCGGTATTAGAGGTGGTCTCGGTAATTGGTTCAATTTCCAGCATGGTTTCGGTACCTTTATGGGATTAAAAGGGTGTTGTTTCTATTTTATAATAACAACGCACACATACACACATTCCTCACTTGTATAAAAGACAAGGAAATAGAACAAAAGACAAATGGTGCTGTTTTATTTCGGTACAAGGAATTACCTTATGGTTTCGGTAGTGACAAAATGGTTTCAGTTGCTATCTTGGTCTCGGTTGTTCTACTGTAGGTTTCAGCATCCACATATATATGTTTTCGTATTTGAAATCATGCAGATGGGTTTCGTATATATATATATGCAACACACACTACACACCTGCACAACTTCTTTTGCTTCTGTTTTGTCTTCTATTTTACAACATTTCAGCACCCAAAATGACAATAAGTTGGCATTTTAATGTATCTAAATGACTAACAAAACTCACACATATTTTCTGTTATATGGCCGAAGGCCAAAGGCCTTCTTGGCCTTCTTGTTTGATCAAAACCGAAACAACAAAATCAACACTATTATTTTCAGTTTCTTAGTTTCAGAGTATGAATTAAGGTTACAAAATGTTAATATGATGAATTAAACCCATAAGAATTACATGCATGTTATTTATTTCACTCTTTCAACACTAATTTTGTCAAATTTGTGTCCATAAAGTACAAAGAAACCGTGGGTTAACAAGACAACAACAAGAATAAATTTTGTTTGTGAAATTACCTTGAAATCTTGTATTTTGTTGAACAACTTGATGAATTGAAGAAGATGACTATGATAATGAACCGTGGGTTTTGAAAGGTTGGAGATGAGATAGACTTTTCTTTCTTTTGAATTGATCAAATGAGCAGAACCCTCATTTGGGTATTTATATAAAATTGCAAGTTTCATCATTTGTTTTTCATTTTTTTTTAACATTTGACCCCCTTTAATTTATCTTTCTTTTATTTAATTATGAAAATTAAATTACATACTCTATAATTAACACATATAACTTTATTTTATTTTTTCATAACAAATTTTATACTTAAAACTCATAATTTAATTGTAACTTGTACTAACTTAATAAAGAAAATCCATAGTTAGTAAATGTAATTAAAATTACATTTAACATATTAATTAACGTTAAGCTGGTTAATTAATGCTAATCATGTTTATTGTTGTTAATTACAGTTTAGGTTGTTACAGAATGGGCTCCACCATGCATAACTTCGTCCCCGAAGTTGTCTATGTTCAGATAAATGCAACTTAGGAATTTCAAAGTAGCTATGAATTCCCAGAATCTGACATAAATGCTTTGGTGATTTATTGAATGAGCACCATCTGTATTTTATAACTTTTGCCTCTTTGGCTTTTATAACCAGTACACATACTGATTTTTTTCAATATCATATAGCTTATTATCTGACTTATGTGATGACATAAATAAATTTTAGGATTTCTGCTTATCGCTTATACTTTTCTGTATTGACTTGCGTTGTGAGATTTAACATATTTTTCAATTAACTCAAATATCAGTTTGATATATTATATATCTCATATCTCTTTTGTTTTGATCTTAAACCAGTTGTGGCTTTTTGAATTTCACATGTGTACTATTGAACATTTTCACTCATTAATGATGTTATTATCATCAATCGATTCGCAGACTTTTTGACTTGCGCTGACTTTTATCAAGACTTGAGATGACTTTTCATTTGTAATCCCGGAGTCCAGGGTTACTTTATTTTTGTTTCAGCCAAGACTTTTATTGACAAAACAATGGAGTATGAATTCCATATATACATGCGTATAGACTTTTAGTTGACTTTCATTGGTCATTCCAGACCAATCTCTTAATTCTTATAAGAATTTCTTCTTTATTTCTCGTTTGACTCTAGCTTTATGCCTCTGACTTCTTTGATTTCAATCAAATTTGTCATTGGGTGCTTGACAATCTGGTACATAGACCATCTTCTCATTTAATTTCGTTAGATTAACAACTTCTACCTCTGCTTGCCTCATTAAGAGACGCGTTGTAATCTTTCAGATTACAAGGCTTTACGAAAAAAAATTGTATTTAGGATCCAGTTTTGGGTTTCCTTAAAGATTTTGAATCACACATGATTCAAACACTGACACCTATATAGCTTATAGGTAGAATTTCTTATCAGAAAAGGCATTTATGTTATAGCATCAACTGATACAACCTATATGTCATCCGCATATACACTATTGAAGACAAAGTTGTACAGTCGAACTCAAGACTTATTTTGAAATCATAAGTCGATTTAAATTATGAATAGAAAATTTTTTCTTCTGATCTCCTTAGCGATCCTATTTTTAAAATTTTTCTATGGAATCGGAATGAGGTCGAGATTGAAGATAGCGTTATTGGTAGCTGTCTCAATATCAAGGATAGTAGGAAACTACGCAAGTGACGGGGTTAATTCACATGAAAATGTTGTAGAGATGAAAGAACATTTTGTAGTTGAATCAAACGATAAAATACTGGTATTTGAATTTAACAAACGTACTCATGGCTGCATTTGGCATTTCCTCTGTTTCTTCGGCTGTGATATGATAGGCACGGGCTTTGGCTGATGGAGTTGCAGCAGTGCTCTTCATTGTTGAACCTCCGGCATATGACACGGATTGACTGTTGCTTCTCATTGGACATTGATAATTAAAGTGTCCCGGTTTTCCACACGTCAAGACCCTTCGTAGGGCATTCCTCGCTACTATGACTGATTTTGCTGCAAACATAACATATCACATCAATTGGATTACATAATCCAACATGTGATTTCCTACACCTTTTGCACACTCGTTGTTCTGATTGAATCGCGTAAGACTTGGCCTTCTGAGGAGAGTTATACTGATGAGTTTGTTGAGACTGAGTCTTTCATGTCTTAAAGAATCTACTAAACCGTTGCTTCTTTGGTGGAGAAGGACATGTAAGATTGATCTGAATAGCGCTTAGTTGTTCACCATCCTCCAGGTATTCGCTTTCAATTTGTCTGGCTGCTTCCACCATCTCCAAATATGTCTTGTATTTGTTACCACTCATCGGCTTACGATACTTTGGGTTCAATCCTCTACGAAAACGATTCATTTTTCTTTCTTCTGTGGCTACTTGATAAGATGAATAGCCACACAGTCGCGAGAACTTGTTCTCGTATTCATCGACCGTCTTGTCGCCTTGAGTCAGTTGCATCAATTGAACTTCCATTCTATCTTGCTGATCCGCGGGACAATACTTAGCATTGAACATGTCGAGGAATTGCTCCCATTCAAGCGTTTGGATGACGTCCTCTCCGTAGATACTCCTCTGTGTCTTCCACCATGCGCGGGCAGCTCCGACAAACAAAGCAGTAGCATACTTGACTCTATGTGAATCTAAACACTCAGAGATATTGAAAATCTATTCTATGTGGCAAATCCAGTCCAATGCCTGGATGGGGTCTACAGTACCCTCAAATGTCAATGCACCACTAGACTTAAAGTCTTTGAATCGGCAGCTTGTTGGCTGATCAGTTTGGGCATTATCAATGGATTTATCAGTAGCAGACTCATCGTTATGGATTTGTTTATCCTTTGTTTTGTTCTTTTTATCAGCCTTACATTTTGCTTCAGCCTCATCACGAGCCTGAAACTGTTCTTGGATTAGTTTGACTTGTTGTTCATTTTGTTGTGCTAACAGTTGTTGTATCATCTCAAACAGTTGCTGAGGCGTGACATTATCAGGAATTCCTCCTTGTCCAGACATTCTTACTGAAACATAAAAATTCAAGTGACTTTCAGTTAATAGACTTAGTGACTATGTACCCTTTTTCCCATCCTAACAGTCTGTACATCCTATCTCAGTTCAAACCACCTAGCATGATTGACACTTTATGTATTGCTTAAGTTTGAGACCAAGTATTATTTTCATAATACTTGATTCACTCAAACTATTGCTCTGATACCATCCTGTCAAGACCTCCCCTTACGGGGCAGTCCTGAATGACTAGGTCCCAAGGAGCAATACATCATCAATCAAAACTAAGACAGATTAATAAAGTGCAGAATTAAGTCATTACAGATATTAGTATTATCATACAATAAGTTCAAAATAAAACTACAAAAGGGCACCAGGACACTAATCTAATACATAATCACAATACATAACACAGATTTACCCAAACCACCACCACCATTGTCTTCAATCAATACCAATTGCAGATTCAGTAGTGGTCTAATGACTTCAAATTTGAGCGTGCAGATCCTAAAGACTTGGGTCAGCTGGACCTTTTCCTTTGATTAAACCTGTAAAAAGATTTAACAACAACTGTAAGCGGTGCTTAGTGAGATTATAGATTTAACAGTTAACATGCCATGACAATTTTATGCGGAGACTTGACTTTGACTTTTGACTTTAATCTCTGACTTTGACTTTAAGCGCGATTTTGACATGACTGCCGCTATCAACCAGACATTGTGAGACATAGGACTTAAGATCGGATGATGTTTAATCCCACGCACACACTTTTAATTGTGGGGGCCAACCACATACTGGGCTAGCTACCAGTAAGACAACATGGGCAAACATCGGAGTAGACTTAATCACAGACTGACATGGACTTTCTCAGACTTGAATTATGCGGAAGCATATGAAAGCATTGATATCAAGGCAATTGGCATTCAAAGTAATAAATCAAGATAGCAACAATAATATATCCAAGACTAATTCAGACTGTAAAGACAAGTATACAATGATGATATATTAAAAGCTATCATGATCCACAGGGCATCACCGTACCAAGGTGTGCACAGGTCACATTCTAGCTGAGCATATAGACTTTCACATAAAGCTAGAACAACAATATGTCTCACAGGAAGACAAGCATGTATACAATTATATCTATAACTCACAGTTACTGGTTTTTTTATGGCATGACTGTTGACTTTGACTTTCGCAAGCGGATTTATATCCACCACCTGAGTTATCTCAGGATTTAGCTTTTGACTTTACAGACTTTAGCTCTGTCTTGCTTCTCTGACTTTGACTTGGCTTGACTTTATTGACTGCTGTTGGCTTTAATTGCTTTAACTTGACTTTTCTGGCTTGGCTTTACGGACTTTGACTTTTATAACACAATTCAGATTAGTTGAACCTGTTCAGTATTTGTAAATCAATTTACATAAGATCATTGACTTTTTACAACACAAATATGTATTTATGTTGCATTCTTGGATTTTCTGAAGCTTATGTATAGACTTATTGCATTTATTGACTTCTCATGTCATTTCAGACTTTGTTAAATCGTAATTAAGCTTATTATTTAACTTGCCATGATTTAACGACTTATGATTTTATATGCATTTCGTGTTTTTCATGGACATGTGTGACCTTATTTTGGTCTTTCTTTGGCTTTCATTTTTACTTTAAACTTAGATGAATGCATCTAATGACATAAAATGCTTAAACAAAGTATATAAGTTACAAATTCATTTAAATGATTCATAAAGTCAATTTATATACATTCATGACCTTTAATGCATAATTATGCCCTTATGACTTATAACATGTTTATAAGTGTCATTATTTTATAACATTTACATTTGAAGGTTCATAACTGATAAAGTTCCTGGCATCTATATGCATTCCTTGTTATTAAAAATCTCATTTATAAGATGCATATATGATTAAAGTTTAATTCTGTTTGTAGCTGTCCCCAATCACAGAACACACAACTCTGTTACAACACATATGTATGAATGTATTACTCAATGTTGTACCTTTTATTTTGTACCTGCTCACACATCATGTAAGGCACACATAATTAAAGTGTATACATATATATATATATATATGTACACACACACACACACATATATATATATATATATATATATATATATATATATATATATATATATATATATATATATATATATATATATATATATATATATATATATATATATATATAAAAGAATGAGTTGATGGGCTGTTTTGAATAGAAATACACATGCACACAACACATCATGTAACTGAATTATTTAATTTCAGAACACAAAACACACATATAAACTTGCATAATTGTTGCTGGACATAGTTTTCTGTATATATATATAACTCACAGCACACACACATGTGCTTATTACTAGTTTTGTTTTATTATAACTAGAGACACACACACACACTGCATTTATATATATTGCACACACAGTGTGCACATACTGCACACACATTCTAACTTCATGCAATTAAAAGAAAGGTGATGTCCCTATTTCTGCTTTTATACATACAGCTCACACACATGTAAAAGAAATGGTTGCTGAAAATGTGTTGCTGGACTGTTGTTTCCATCGAGCACTCTGCTCACACATTTGACATATATACTAAATTCATGAAACATAAAAGGTTGTTGTTTCTGTCGAGTACACAACACACACATAAAAAGGGAAAAAGTGCTGCTCTATTTCTGTTTTCGGTACTGTGAAGGGTACCGAAACCTCAAAAGGTTTCGGTAGTTTTCTATTCCATTCGGTATTAGAGGTGGTCTCGGTAATTGGTTCAATTTCCAGCATGGTTTCAGTACCTTTAGGGGATTAAAAGGGTGTTGTTTCTATTTTATAATAACAACGCACACATACACACATTCCTCACTTGTATAAAAGACAAGGAAATAGAACAAAAGACTAATGGTGCTGTTTTATTTCGGTACAAGGAATTACCGAAACCATAAGGTTTCGGTAGTGACAAAATGGTTTCAGTTGCTATCTTGGTCTCGGTTGTTCTACTGTAGGTTTCAGCATCCACATAGATATGTTTCTGTATTTGAAATCATGCAGATGGGTTTCGTATATATATGCAACACACACTACACACCTGCACAACTTCTTTTGCTTCTGTTTTGTCTTCTATTTTACAACATTTCAGCACCCAAAATGACAATAAGTTGGCATTTTAATGTATCTAAATGACTAACAAAACTCACACATATTTTCTGTTATATGGCCGAAGGCCAAAGGCCTTCTTGGCCTTCTTGTTTGATCCAAACCGAAACAACAAAATCAACACTATTATTTTCAGTTTCTTAGTTTCAGAGTATGAATTAAGGTTACAAAATGTTAATATGACGAATTAAACCCATAAGAATTACATGCATGTTATTTATTTCACTCTTTCAACACTAATTTTGTCAAATTTGTGTCCATAAAGTACAAAGAAACCGTGGGTTAACAAGACAACAACAAGAACAAATTTTGTTTGTGAAATTACCTTGAAATCTTGTATTTTGTTGAACAACTTGATGAATTGAAGAAGATGACTATGATAATGAACCGTGGGTTTTGAAAGGTTGGAGATGAAATAGACTTTTCTTTCTTTTGAATTGATCAAATGAGCAGAACCCTCATTTGGGTATTTATATAAAATTGCAAGTTTCATCATTTTTTTTTCATTTTTTTTTAACATTTGACCCCATTTAATTTATCTTTCTTTTATTTAATTATGAAAATTAAATTACATACTCTATAATTAACACATATAACTTTTATTTTATTTTGTCATAACAAATTTTATACTTAAAACTCATAATTTAATTGTAACTTGTACTAACTTAATAAAGAAAATCCATAGTTAGTAAATGTAATTAAAACTACATTTAACATATTAATTAACGTTAAGCTGGTTAATTAATGCTAATCATGTTTATTGTTGTTAATTACAGTTTAGGTTGTTACAGAATGGGCTCCACCACGCATAACTTCGTCCCCGAAGTTGTCTATGTTTAGATAAATGCAACTTAGGAATTTCAAAGTAGCTATGAATTCCCAGAATCTGATATAAGTGCTTTGGTGATTTATTGAATGTGCACCATCTGTATTTTATAACTTTTGCCTCTTTGGCTTTTATAACCAGTACACATACTGATTTTTTTCAATATCATATAGCTTATTATCTGACTTATGTGATGACATAAATAAATTTTAGGATTTCTTCTTATCGCTTATACTTTTCTGTATTGACTTGCGTTGTGAGATTTAACATAATTTTCAATTAACTCAAATATCAGTTTGATATATTATATATCTCATATCTCTTTTGTTTTGATCTTAAACCAGTTGTGGCTTTTTGAATTTCACATATGTACTATTGAACATTTTCACTCATTAATGATGTTATTATCATCAATCGATTCGCAGACTTTTTGACTTGCGCTGACTTTTACCAAGACTTGAGATGACTTTTCATTTGTAATCCCGGAGTCCAGGGTTACTTTATTTTTGCTTCAGCCAAGACTTTTATTGACAAAACAATGGAGTATGAATTCCATATATACATGTGTATAGACTTTTAATTGACTTTCATTGGTCATTCAAGACCGATCTCTTAATTCTTATAAGAACTTCTTCTTTATTTCTCGTTTGACTCTAGCTTTATGCCTCTGACTTCTTTGATTTCAATCAAATTTGTCATTGGGTGCTTGACAATCTGGTACATAGACCATCTTCTCATTTAATTTCGTTAGATTAACAACTTCTACCTCTGCTTGCCTCATTACGAGACGCGCTGTAATCTTTCAGATTACAAGGCTTTACGAAAAAAAATTGTATTTAGGATCCAGTTTTAGGTTTCCTTAAAGCTTTTGAATCACACATGATTCAAACACTGATACCTATATAGCTTATAGGTAGAATTTCTTATCAGAAAAGGCATTTATGTTATAGCATCAACTGATACAACCTATATGTCATCCGCATATACACTATTGATGACAAAGTTGTACAGTCGAACTCAAGACTTATTTTGAAATCATAAGTCGATTTAAATTATGAATAGAAATTTTTTTCTTCTAATCTCCTTAGCGATCCTATTTTTAAAATGTTTCTATGGAATCGGAATGAGGTCGAGATTGAAGATAGCTGTTGGTACATCCCGTGTGACGATAGCAGTCTAAGTGGTCTTACATTGTGATTTAGCATGTGTTTGCTATAAATATATTATATATGATTGATGCTTATTAGTGTTTATATGTTTGAACTTGATGTAACGTATTACAAGAAGTTCAAACATAAAGTTCAAAGATAAAATCAATCATAAGGTAATATCATAAGTTTTATCACTTAAGAGTTTAAGTATTTTGGCTAGATTCGAATTACTTAAGGGAATACATTCGAATCTGAGATAGATTCGAATGAGACCTTAGATTCGAATGGGCTAGATTCGAGACTGTCAATATGGACAGACTCGAATGGGCCTTGGGCCAGATTCGAGCTTGGCCCACAACAGACTCGAATCAGGGTCTATAATTAGGGATAGACTCGAATAATTAGAGGACTTTTTGCAGAATTCGTGAGGAATTAAGCAAGAGGCGATCTCGAGTTTATCAGCTAGGTGAGTGCCGTTTCGGAGAGAATTAGTTCGTAGGATCGTTCGTGTGTCGTTCGTTCAGCGTCTAATAGTCTCCGTGTTCCGTTGGTTGAGAGTTGTCCGTCTAACCGTCAACGAGGATTCCGCACTCGTTCACGGATCCGCGTCTAGATAGATCTTGCAGTGGTAGACCTTACAAGTGGTATCAGAGCCTGGCGCCAGACTCCCCCTTGACGATAGCTTCTAATAATTCACACATTTGATTTAAGAACTTGGTTTATTTATTGATTCAAAACACTACCAGCATACAGACCTTTCTCGACGCATACCTTGACCACATTTTCATACTTACTAGCCTCAGTATCCATATGTGCGTCACTGGAAATCTTACAATTATACAAAATCTGCAGATCTTCTTTAGATAGGTTTACCAGGTGAAGCGGGTCATAGACTCTAAGAATAACATTTTCTTCTAAGTCTTCCATAACCGCTTCCCCAGTTTCCGTGTCAGCATACCACCACTTCAGATTCTTCAGAATATTTTGTGGCATTGGCTTGAGAGGAACCTTCCTAAGACATCTAGCCGGCTTATAGTGAATCCTCATCTAAGGTCGTCCAGTTAGAGGATCAATACGTGACGGATCCTCTACTCTTCTCCCGACCCTTGGATTCAAACGTTCGAACTTCCTTGATCTCCCTTCTTTTCTTATGATTCTTTCGATTACGCTCGCGTAGGGATCATTGCCAATGTTTATAAGATCTTTCCAAGCTAGCGCAGTGATTTTGATTTTTGGCAGGGAGTTGAACGCTTTTAAAGTTCGCCTCATGTACTGAAGCCCGTCTTTTCTCTTTATTATAAATAGCTGCAGATCTCTGTCAAAGAACCAGCTTAAAATTCGCTCAGACAGCTTCCCAGTACCTGGCACTCTCATTGTCTTTTTAATTGCTGCTTCCTTCTCTTCAGCCCTGAACCATAGCTTTCGTTTTTCTTCATTAGTTAGCTCTCTTGCAGGTTCCTCTGTCGATGGCTGAGGATTCAATGCAACATTAACTATATCTGCATCGACAATTTTATTTCCATCAATCATGTAAGTATCAGTGATAGGATTCTGCTGCACAACTATCTCGTCAGCTTCATCATCCTCATCAGCAAGTACTTCATCATCCGACCGCCAGTCTACTATCTCCCCTGGCACAAATTCCCCTTCCTCCAGCTCTTCATCTTCATTATCAAAACCTACATCCAGTGGATCATCATCGAGATCCATGAGCGCTTCAATCATCTCGCTGATCTCAAAGTCTGTAGGCTGTTTAGATGAACTGGCCTCACCCCTTTCTCCTTCGCCTTGACTAGGCTCCCCCTGAACTTGTGTAACTTGAGCTGCAGGAAAATCTACAGACTCAATCTCTTTATTCGCACCGGGATCATCGCCTTCATTATCATCTCTTCTCTGCACCTCCTGATCTCGGCACGATGTCTCCCCCTGAGCCTGTAAATTTTTCATTAACTGCTCAATTAGGGAGCGCATCGACCTTATCTCAGCTGCCTGATCGCAAACAAAAGTTTTCATTTCTACGTTCTCTTCCTGGACTTGCTCCACAATCTTCTTCAAATCGGCATTTTCTTTATCAAGATTTGCATTATGAGTCTGAATTTCTCCGATCGCCTTTGTTAGGCTTAAGATTTGGACATTCTGGAAGTCAACGCGAGCTTTAAGCTGCAGAAACCTTTGGTTGTCAGTGTATGTGGTCGAGGTAGATGGAATGGACTGTATAGGAGTAGGAATGAACGGTGATGGTATATACGGTTCATCTTGAGGTGGTGGTGGTGGTGGTGGACTGGGGGTTTGAGGTTCTTGATGTTGTGGAATTTCTGGTTGATCTTCAGGAGCTGAAGATGATCCTTGCATGAACCTGTGACGTTTGGCCCGTTGCCTTGTCACTAGTTGAGGAACTTCCTCTTCTTCAAAATCAGACTCCTCCAATTCCCTGTTTACGCGCCTCCTCGAACCACCCTCATTTATAATCAATCTCGAACCATAAGTTCTAATTTGAATATCAGGAACTGCAGCTGTCGGAACTTCCGCGGATTCTGAGTCGGATTCCGAAGATGTTAATCCGTCATCTGCCCCTTCTGGCTCGTATTCCTCCACATCTCTAAATATATCATCTTCATCTGCTGGTGGACTAAGCAGCTCACCAACCAATGCTGCTGCAACATCTTCATTGGCATGAGGCCCTGCCTCCCAAATTTCATTAAGCGTCTGGCTTAGCTGTTCAGCTTCTCTCGCAACATTTGAGGGCCCAACTTCTTGAATATTTGAGGGCCCGGCTTCTGTAACTTCTGGTTGCTGGCTTGTCGAAGGCCTGGTTGCCGGAATTTGACTCGCTGCTGGTCTTTGTCGGCGTCTTGGATCACGTGGCCGAGCACGAGGCTGTT
This sequence comes from Centrapalus pauciflorus, assembly GCA_020465985.1. Lineage (NCBI taxonomy): Eukaryota > Viridiplantae > Streptophyta > Magnoliopsida > Asterales > Asteraceae > Centrapalus > Centrapalus pauciflorus. The sequence goes on from JAANYP010002745.1 coordinate 60,773, forward strand.
GTTGCTGTTGACCTTGTTGCTGTTGTTGTTGTTGTGGAAACTCAACGACCCCTGCCCAGTTGGCATCTTCCGGGGCTTGAAAATCCCTATCCACAATAGCTCCGAACAATGGACGAGCAACAGGAACAGCCAATCTTCCTCGGTGTGAGGAACAATCAGCGAAAATCCGTTTGTCCATAATGTTAACACTCAGAGAATCATTTGACGGCGGCAAGTCTGGAAAGAAATGCCTTATCAGCATCATAATGAACCTTGGGTACAACAAGAATCGTTCCCTTTCTGGAGCCGTAATTTGATGAACGAACTCCGCGAAGAACATCTGCGAAAAGCTGAACTTCCGATTATATACCAATGCAATAACTCCAGATTGGATCTTTGACACTATGTAATCAAAGCCAGCTTTCTTCGGCGCAAAATAGACCATGAATACGTGCACCAAGAATCTCCATTGCCCAATCAGGCCACTCTTCATGTATGACGACTTTGTCACATCTAAACTGTAGCCCATTCTCATAAAAGCAGTCTGCCTAATACTTAATGGGAAGTCAATAGGCCCTTCCTCCTGTTCCTGAGAACCCAACTGTAGCACTTGGCGCAACATATCTGCTGAGAAGACTAGAGGCTGGCCAGCGATTCTGGTTCTGATAACTGTCGGGGTGGCAGTACAGTCCACCTGTAAATGATCATAAAACTGGCGTACATACGAAATTACAATTGGAATGTTATGATACAAAGCATAGCTAATCCTAGACTCAGCTAGGAAGTCCAAAACTTCGCGAAAACCCTGCGCCTCAGAGATATTATTATCTGGATTAAGGACCATATTATGCTTCGGGACAAAAGCGCGAACTGCCATATCTGCACAATAAATAAAACTGTTAGACTCATTAAAAATCAATAAACTTGTTTAAATTCAAAATTTGTTTTATTTTGTACTTGATTAAATACAAAATCTAACACAATTAAATTTCCACAAGTTTAATAAAATTTAAATTAAACAAAGTAAATAAAGTACAGATTCGAAGTGTCCATATTCGAGTGTAATGGACAGATTCGAAGAGTCCCTTTTCGAGTCTAATGGACAGATTCGAATATCATGGTCATCTCGAATCTAATGACAGATTCGAGAAACCCATGAACAGATTCGAAGGTCCTGGAACAGACTCGAAGCCCCGACGGTTGATTTTTCAACAAAAACCCAAGATTTTAACCATTTTGAACTTGGTAAATCACATACATTCGTTCAACTAGGTTCCAATCATTGATTTATGCTTTTAATTTGATCTTTTATATGTCCAATCTTGGTAATTTAGCAAAAACCCTATTTCGACCTATAAAACTTCAAAATTTGACGATTTGGTCTAAAATTGTGCATAAAACTATACAAATCTTGTACAATCCGGTTGATTAAACCTAGATGTATCTGTAGAGTCGAAACACCAAGTAAGAGAGTCGATAAAATGTCGTTTAGGAGAATTACGATAGACTCGAAGGAACAGATTCGAAATCGCCTTGATAGATTCGATAGTATAGATTCGAAAACAGATAGATTTAATGACCTACTGTTAACCTATTTATACCACCAACCCTCGAGTCTAAGCATAGATTCGAATCTACTGACAGATTCGAATTACTCCTTATTCGAGTCTGTCTTAGATTCGAAACCTCCAACACTTAGAAAAATTTCGAAAATTTTGAAATAATTTCAACTTTTCCAACTTTTTCTACGGTATCGTGTAACCAGATAAACTATGCCAACTCTTTTACCCTAAGCAACAGATATTTCACGCAATGTTTATTTTATTCAACTTTGAATGCACCCTCAGTAACTTTTGACCTTTTACCTAAGTAAAAATTAAACTAAACTAAAATAAAATAAAATAAACTAAGGTAAAAATAAAATAAAATAAAATAAAGTAAAATAAAATTTTGACCAAAAAATTAATCTAGACTTAAGAAAAATTTACAATCTAAGCTAAATACTTAACAACATATTTTTGATGAGTATAGTCTAAGAAAGGTTCAATCAGATAGCGATGTCTGATACTAACTTTCAGTACTTAAACTTTCACACCTAGGAATTTTTGATTCCTTTGATTGTTTGTTGTGACATACCTATTTAGCCAATTGTTGGTATTTTACCCTGTTAAACATTCTACATTTCGGAATATCCCTTGGCCTTTTTATTTATCAGGAAATTATCTTACGTGACTCAGACATAGACATACTTTTATGATAAAGGCACACAGACAAAGATTCTAACTTGTTGGTATTTGCAAACTTTCTTTAAAAGACAAACATTGGACACAGGTCTGTATTCTCATACAACAAAGTGTCTTAGTTCGACTTAAGGTTTATTTTTAAAGTTAGCAGATAGCGGTGACAGGTCTGTACTGACGTATAACAAAGCGACATGTCTGCTAACCCGAATCTAAACAGAGACAACAGGTCTGTACTTACGTACAACAGAGTTGCATGTTTTCGGCTCTCAGTTTTACATGATATTTCTATTCTTTCCATTTTCAGATATATTTGATGTTGCTATACATCCCCAGAAATTTTGCATACCTCATTTAGACTCAAAGTTTGTATGTCTTGTACATAAAAATTAAGACCGATTGGTCATATATCTAAGTTAGTGACACGCTTGACTCTTTTTAGAATGTTTTATTAGCCTTGAGATTCCCTATATGTATTATGCCTACCAACACATCAAACTAAATAAAGTATAACACTTAGAATTTAGTTGCATTATGTGTGAAAGCCTAAACACTTAGAGTTTGTAACGACTGTGCTAATTTTCGTCACTTTGAACCTATGTATCTAAGACTTAACTCCTTTTCTGATATTCTCCTTTTTTTGTATTTTTGTAATTTTCTCTCTTTTTTCTTTTGTTTTTCATAAGAAAAAGCAGTAAAATAAGCTAACCTACAAACTTACTAAAAATAGAAACTTACTAAAATTAGAAACTTACTAAAAATAGAAACTTTCCTAAATTAGCAGACTACTGTAAAGAAAGAAATACTACGCTTTGGTAAATAAATCTGACTTATCAAACGCTTTGGTAAATAAATCTGCATTATTATCTTCTGTTGCCACCTTTACCAGTTTGATTAAGTTCTTTTCAGCACAATCACGAATAAAATGATGCCTTATGTCTATGTGCTTTGTTTTACTGTGTTTAACTGGATTATTAGTTATAGCAATTGTAGATTGATTGTCTATCCTAATAGGAGTTTGAGTGTAAGCCAAACCGTAATCCCGCAATTGTTGTTGTATCCACAGAACCTGTGAGCAGCAACTACCAGCAGCAACATACTCGGCCTCGCACGTTGAAATGGCTACCGATGTTTGTTTCTTGCATTGCCAGGATACCAATCTCCCTCCTAGGAACTGACAACCTCCAGTTGTAGATTTGCGCGTCAAGCTGCATCCTCCGTAGTCAGAATCCGTGAATGCTTCCAACCCTAGATCTCCCTCCGCGTGATACCAAAGTCCCAGCTTCGGTTTCGACTTGAGGTATCGTAGAATCCGCTTCACAGCTTTCATATGTATCTCCTTCGGATTCGCTTGAAACCTAGCATAAATACACACAGCAAACATTATGTCAGGTCTTGAAGCGGTTAAATACATAAGTGACCCAATCATGGCCCGATATAAAGTCGGATCCACATTGGTATCACTTTCAGTACCCGGCCCAAGATTGTGATTCACTTGAATCGGCGTGCTGAAGTGGGCAGCCAACTAAGTTCCCTCCATCCCAAACCGTTCTAATATGTCATAGACATACTTAGTTTGATGGATAAACATCCCTTCCTTCTTTTGGTCAACTTGTAACCCTAAAAAGAAATTCAACTCCCCCATAGCACTCATCTCGAACTTAGACTTCATCACCTTTTCGAAATCTTTGCACATCTGTTCGTCTGATGATCCAAAAATGATATCATCGACGTACACTTGTACCAAGATAAAGTGTTCACCCTTCCTCTTCACAAATAGAGTGCTATCTATCCTACCCCTTTCAAAACCGTTTTCTAAAAGATGGTTGGATAAAGTCTCATACCACGCCCTAGGTGCCTGATGTAATCCATAAAGAGCCTTATGTAAGCGATATACTCTATCAGGATATTTTGGATCTGTAAATCCGGGCGGTTGTTCTACATACACCAACTCCTTCACTTTCCCATACAGGAAAGCACTCTTAACATCCAGTTGATATACCTTAAAGCCTTTGAAGGAGGCAAACGCTAGAAACAACCTAATGGCTTCCAGCCTTGCTACTGGTGCAAAAACTTCGTTGTAATCGATTCCCTCCTCTTGGTTGAAACCCTTTACAACTAATCTCGCCTTGTTGCGCGTGACTATACCCCGATCGTCTCTTTTGCACTTAAAAACCCATTTGGTTCCTATTGCAATCTCCCCTCGAGGTAACGGAACTAACTCCCACACTTCTAGTTTCCTAAATTGTGAAAGTTCTTCCTGCATCGCTTCAACCCAGGAGTTGTCCTTAAGTGCCATTTGCACATTTTTGGGCTCTACTTGCGATATGAAACATGAATAAAGACATGTGTGATATGCCTCGGAGTCGTTTATCATCGACAACAACACGGTGTTGTTATTTACACTACTCCGAGTCTTCACACCCTCGTTAGGATTTCCTATGATGCTTTCTATTGGATGGTTCTTGTTAATCCTAGAGGTCTCTATTTCATCAACCCTTAGATTATCTCCTAAGTTGGATCCTATTTCACCTAAAGGGGGAACAGGCTCAGCTTCTACATTTTCCTCCTCACGGACGTTTTCCTCAGAGTTAGAACTTGAAGCTTGAGTCTGATTCTCAGAGTTAGGTGTCTCTTGATCAGCAACTTCTGGAGATCCATCTACAGTCGCAGTAGGCTCGGATGTAGATTCGAACGTGGTCCTTGGAAAGATTTGGCCATCGTCGTTCAGATGCAACGTCGCCAAGTCCTTCTCGATTGTACCTGCATTATCATCCAGAGGAATGTTAAATGACTCAAATAACTTATCATAGTCAAATATCCATTCCGGACCAGTTTGGGGTTCATGTGTATAACTTGTGACTTCAATGTTATACACAATCTCCACAGTACCAGTTGTTTTGTTAAACACCCGTTTGTTTGGTGAGTTTGGCACATAACCTAGGAAGTATCCTTCGTCAGCTTTTTCACCAAACTTCGGTTGATGTTTTGTTCTTAAAAGTGTGCATGGTACTCCAAACGGTTCGAATCCAGTTAAGTTAGGTGGCCGTTTATTCAAAATTTCATAGCATGTTTTGTTCAATGATTTGACTGTAAGGACTCGGTTCAAAATGTGGCACGCGGTATTCACTGCCTCCCCCCAAAACATGGTAGGAAGCTTTGAATCCGAAAGCATAGTCCTTGCAGCCTCAATCAAAGTTCTATTTTTACGTTCGGCCACCCCATTCTGTTGAGGTTCATATGGCACACTGAATTGATGCACTATGCCCTTTGATAGGCAATATACACCAATTACAGTGTTTTTGAATTCAGTTCCATTATCACTACGAATATATTTAACCCTAGTTCCGTATGAGTTCTCCACTTGGTCCAAGAACCCGATGAGCCTTGCAGCCGTCTCGTCCTTCGTACCTAAAAAGAAAACCCAAGAAAAACGTGAGTAATCGTCGGTGATAACTAAGCAGTACCAACTACCTCCAATACTCCTTTTGTTGATTGGGCCGAAAAGGTCCATGTGCAACAGATCGAATGTTGAGGCTATGGAATTCTGCTTCTTGGACTTGTGTGTCTTCTTGTGTTGTTTGCCCTTCATGCAAGGTAGACACTTATCCTCGAACTGAAAACTTTTCATGGGCACACCCTGCACCAGTCCATGCTTCGTAATGTAATTCATCTTCCTCAGGTGCAGGTGAGCCATGCGTCTGTGCCACAGTACGGATTCCGTCTCCGAAGCTTTGGATAGTAGACAAATTGGCCCCATCGAAGTCTCTGGCTTGTTCATATCCAGCACGTACAAGTCGTTCTTCCTTGGCGCCCGCATCAACACCCATTCTTCAGGAATTTTGAATCCAGGCTTTAGCACTAACGCCTCAGTGTCAGTAAATAACACCGAGTTCTTCTTATCACAGATTTGAGAGACACTAATGAGATTATGAACCAGTTTATCAACGTGATAAACTTGATCCAAAGTAATTGTCCCATTAGTGACGTCTCCAGTTCCAGTGATATTTCCTCCCTTGTTACCCGCGAATGATACGAATCCCCTATTACCTCCCTTGAAGTCTGTGAGTAGACTTCTTTCCCCCGTCATGTGCCTGGAGCAACCACTGTCGACGAACCACTTGTTGTTTGGACCGGTAGTTATCTCCTGCACATGAAAGAAAAGAGGTTAGTTATCACGGGGAACCCAAGCCATGACTGACTTGGTAATACCATTCTCGTCCACATACGTGAACTCTTTCAAGTACCCATCTCGCCTTTCAGGTGACTTGGGCCTTTGAACTGAATTCTGTTGTGGTGCCGAGTGATTTAAGTTCACTCTTTGCCGTGGTGTAGGCATTTGTTGTGGAGCTCTAGAATAATTTCTATTATATGCCATTTCTGACTGTGATCCTTGAGCTCTTACCGGTGCATACTGTCTAACTGGAGACTGAGACCTAAGTGGAGTGTGTGACCTGCTAGGTGTGGTGCTCCTATAGACTTGTTGTGGTGCTGACCTAGATTGATTATTGACACGATTCGGTGAATTTGTCCTAATCACTTCCTTTGGTCCAACCTTAACCGGTGTGTTTTTCACAACTTGTTTGGGTGCGGCCTGCACAGTTTTCTCGCTAGTTTGAGAACTACTGCTGCTTGCCACACTGGGTGAGGGCTTAACAGGTGTTGGGTTCACTGTCTTAGGGGTAACATCTGCTTTCCTAAGTGGACAGTGAGAAGCAACATGCCCTTTCTCGTGACATCTAAAGCAAGACATCTTATTCATGGACTTTTTGGTTGTTCCCTTAGATCTAGGTGTCTCACTAGTGTCTACTGCCTTTGGTACATCTACTGTGTCTGTCTCTTCGACCTGGTCAGCCCATGAAATTTTTTGTTTTCCTGCAGGTGTTTCACTGGAGGAAGACACAAATTTCACTTTCTTGACCTTGACGGTTGAGTCAACCACCTTAGGTGTATTATCAACTGTAGGCTCAAGTGTCGGTTCAAGTAGGTCCTCTAAGTCTACAGACTTGTCAGTTTTCTCCTGAGGCTGAGGCACATAATTAGCATTGAAAGGTGGAGGAATTTCGTGAAAACCTAGACCTACAGGCTTCTTAGACTGTCTTTGGGCATCTAAGACTTTTCCTAGGTTTAGGCTCGAATTCCTAAACTTTTCTAGCTTGCTATTTGCCTCTGCTACCTTAACCTTGGTCTCGGCTAGCTCTATATCCTTGTCCTTAAGACTTTTAGTTAAGGCCTCTACGTGCTCATACATTAGTTCTATCCTAACACACTGCTCGCTGAGTTTGTCTTTTAGAACTACCACGTCTTGAGCATCAGCCTTAAGCTTTTCTTTTAAATCTTGCTTTATATCATTTAGGCTAGCGTTTTCTATTTTTAAGTTATCATTTTGAGCAGATATGGTTTTATGTGATTCTAAGACTAGATTTAACCTATCATTAGAAGTAGCACACAAAGCACATAATTCTGAAAATAGAGAATAAGAAAGACTAACCTTAGAGTTATCAGATTCCATATTGGCCATCTGAGCAGCAAACTCCAGCACGGTCTGATCATTCGCCTTCTCTACCCACATCGGACTGCTGTCCCGTGTGGTCTGCTCGTCTTCTTCACAACCATTCTCAGTAACTTCAGCCATGAAAGCTCTAGCGTTGGACTCAGGATGTGAACTCCAGTCATAGGTACCATCTAGCTGTCTGTCAGAAGTGACATTGGATAGTAGACCCGCTAGATTGGCTTGACCAGAAGAGGAACTCGGAAGGTATCTTTGTTGGGACTGATTTTGGTACTGTCCTTGATGCTGACTCTGTCCTTGGTATGTCTTTACCTTCGGTCTTTGACACTCCCTGGCGAAGTGTCCCAATCCCTGACAGTTGTAGCATTTGACCTTAGACTTATCAAATCCTATCCCTTTGTTGTTCATTTGCAGATTCCTCCCAGTTCGCTTGATGAATCTTTTTACCCTCTGGGTCACCATGGCCAGTTGCCACTTAAGATCCATTTCCTCTAAGTCATCAGGGTCGACCTGATCGTAATCTATCTCAGATTCGAATGTATTCCCTTAAGTAATTCGAATCTAGCCAAAATACTTAAACTCTTAAGTGATAAAACTTATGATATTACCTTATGATTGATTTTATCTTTGAACTTTATGTTTGAACTTCTTGTAATACGTTACATCAAGTTCAAACATATAAACACTAATAAGCATCAATTATATATAATATATTTATAGCAAACACATGCTAAATCACAATGTAAGACCACTTAGACTGCTATCGTCACACGGGATGTACCAACAGACTCCCCCTTGACGATAGCTTCTAATAATTCACACATTTGATTTAAGAACTTGGTTTATTTATTGATTCAAAACACTACCAGCATACAGACCTTTCTCGACGCATACCTTGACCACATTTTCATACTTACTAGCCTCAGTATCCATATGTGCGTCACTGGAAATCTTACAATTATACAAAATCTGCAGATCTTCTTTAGATAGGTTTACCAGGTGAAGCGGGTCATAGACTCTAAGAATAACATTTTCTTCTAAGTCTTCCATAACCGCTTCCCCAGTTTCCGTGTCAGCATACCACCACTTCAGATTCTTCAGAATATTTTGTGGCATTGGCTTGAGAGGAACCTTCCTAAGACATCTAGCCGGCTTATAGTGAATCCTCATCCAAGGTCGTCCAGTTAGAGGATCAATACGTGACGGATCCTCTACTCTTCTCCCGACCCTTGGATTCAAACGTTCGAACTTCCTTGATCGCCCTTCCTTTCTTATGATTCTTTCGATTACGCTTGCGTAGGGATCATTGCCAATGTTTATAAGATCTTTCCAAGCTAGCGCAGTGATTTCGATTTTTGGCAGGGAGTTGAACGCTTTTAAAGTTCGCCTCATGTACTGAAGCCCGTCTTTTCTCTTTATTATAAATAGCTGCAGATCTCTGTCAAAGAACCAGCTTAAAATTCGCTCAGACAGCTTCCCAGTACCTGGCACTCTCATTGTCTTTTTAATTGCTGCTTCCTTCTCTTCAGCCCTGAACCATAGCTTTCGTTTTTCTTCATTAGTTAGCTCTCTTGCAGGTTCCTCTGTCGATGGCTGAGAATTCAATGCAACATTAACTATATCTGCATCGACAATTTTATTTCCATCAATCATGTAAGTATCAGTGATAGGATTCTGCTGCACAACTATCTCGTCAGCTTCATCATCCTCATCAGCAAGTACTTCATCATCCGACCGCCAGTCTACTATCTCCCCTGGCACAAATTCCCCTTCCTCCAGCTCTTCATCTTCATTATCAAAACCTACATCCAGTGGATCATCATCGAGATCCATGAGCGCTTCAATCATCTCGCTGATCTCAAAGTCTGTAGGCTGTTTAGATGAACTGGCCTCACCCCTTTCTCCTTCGCCTTGACTAGGCTCCCCCTGAACTTGTGTAACTTGAGCTGCAGGAAAATCTACAGACTCAATCTCTTTATTCGCACCGGGATCATCGCCTTCATGATCATCTCTTCTCTGCACCTCCTGATCTCGGCACGATGTAAAAAAAAAAAAAACAAACTCGTCTGCTGGTCATCCAAGAAACAACACTGTGTTTCATTGTCTACAGCTGAAGCAGAATATGTTGCTGTATCATCATGTTGTTCTCTGAAAGTTGTGGGTGTGCATAGATGAAGGGTACATTCCGCCAGTATCTGAAGTTGAAGGCCGTCAAAAGGTCTTGTCATATCAGATGATGAAAGAGGATGACAAGAAACTATTTGAAGCTGAAAACAAAGCTTTCTCCATGATCCGTATAGCGTTATTGGTAGCTGTCTCAATATCAAGGATAGTAGGAAACTACGCAAGTGACGGGGTTAATTCACATGAAAATGTTGTAGAGATGAAAGAACATTTTGTAGTTGAATCAAACGATAAAATACTGGTATTTGAATTTAACAAACGTACTCATGGCTACATTTGGCATTTCCTCTGTTTCTTCGGCTGTGATATGATAGGCACGGGCTTTGGCTGATGGAGTTGCAGCAGTGCTCTTCATTGTTGAACCTCCGGCATATGACACGGATTGACTGTTGCTTCTCATTGGACATTGATAATTAAAGTGTCCCGGTTTTCCACACGTCAAGACCCTTCGTAGGGCATTCCTCGCTACTATGACTGATTTTGCTGCAAACATAACATATCACATCAATTGGATTACATAATCCAACATGTGATTTCCTACACCTTTTGCACACTCGTTGTTCTGATTGAATCGCGTAAGACTTGGCCTTCTAAGGAGAGTTATACTGATGAGTTTGTTGAGACTGAGTCTTTCATGTCTTAAAGAATCTACTAAACCGTTGCTTCTTTGGTGGAGAAGGACATGTAGGATTGATCTGAATAGCGCTTAGTTGTTCACCATACTCCAGGTATTCGCTTTCAATTTGTCTGGCTGCTTCCACCATCTCCAAATATGTCTTGTATTTGTTACCACTCATCGGCTGACGATACTTTGGGTTCAATCCTCTACGAAAACGATTCATTTTTCTTTCTTCTGTGGCTACTTGATAAGATGAATAGCCACAAAGTCGCGAGAACTCGTGCTCGTATTCATCGACCGTCTTGTCGCCTTGAGTCAGTTGCATCAATTGAACTTCCATTCTATCTTGCTGATCCGCGGGACAATACTTAGCATTGAACATGTCGAGGAATTGCTCCATTCAAGCGTTTGGATGACATACTCTCCGTAGATACTCCTCTGTGTCTTCCACCAAGCGCGGGAAGCTCCGACAAACAAAGCAGTAGCATACTTGACTCTTTGTGAATCTAAACACTCAGAGATATTGAAAATCTCTTCTATGTGGCAAATCCAGTCCAATGCCTGGATGGGGTCTACAGTACCCTCAAATGTCAATGCACCACTAGACTTAAAATCTTTGAATCGGCAGCCTTTTGGCTGATCAGTTTGGGCATTATCAATGGATTTATCAGTATCAGACTCATCGTTATGGATTTGTTTATCCTTTCTTTTGTTCTTTTTATCAGCCTTACATTTTGCTTCAGCCTCATCACGAGCCTGAAACTGTTCTTGGATTAGTTTGACTTGTTTTTCATTTTGTTGTGCTAACAGTTGTTGTATCATCTCAAACAGTTGCTGAGGCGTGACATTATCAGGAATTCCTCCTTGTCCAGACATTCTTACTGAAACATAAAAATTCAAGTGACTTTCAGTTAATAGACTTAGTGACTATGTACCCTTTTTCCCATCCTAACAGTCTGTACATCCTATCTCAGTTCAAGCCACCTAGCATGATTGACACTTTATGTATTGCTTAAGTTTGAGACCAAGTATTATTTTCATAATACTTGATTCACTCAAACTATTGCTCTGATACCATCCTGTCAAGACCTCCCCTTACGGGGCAGTCCTGAAGGACTAGGTCCCAAGGAGCAATACATCATCAATCAAAACTAAGACAGATTAATAAAGTGCGGAATTAAGTCATTACAGATATTAGTATTATCATACAATAAGTTCAAAATAAAACTACAAAAGGGCACCAGGACACTAATCTAATACATAATCACAATACATAACACAGATCTACCCAAACCACCACCACCATTGTCTTCAATCAATACCAATTGCAGATTCAGTAGTGGTCTAATGACTTCAAATTTGAGCGTGCAGATCCTAAAGACTTGGGCCAGCTGGACCTTTTCCTTTGATTAAACCTGTAAAAAGATTTAACAACAACTGTAAGCGGTGCTTAGTGAGATTATAGATTTAACAGTTAACATGCCATGACAATTTTAAGCAGAGACTTGACTTTGACTTTTGACTTTAATCTCTGACTTTGACTTTAAGCGCGATTTTGACATGACTGCCGCTATCAGCCAGACATTGTGAGACATAGGACTTAAGATCGGATAATGTTTAATCCCACGCACACGCTTTTAATTATGGGGGCCAACCACATACTGGGCTAGCTACCAGTAAGACAACATGGGCAAACATCGGAGTAGATTTAATCACAGACTGACATGGACTTTCTCAGACTTGAATTATGCGGAAGCATATGAAAGCATTGATATCAAGGCAATTGGCATTCAAAGTAATAAATCAAGATAGCAACAATAATATATCCAAGACTAATTCAGACTGTAAATACAAGTATACAATGATGATATATTAAAAGCTATCATGATCCACAGGGCATCACCGTACCAAGGTGTGCACATGTCACATTCTAGCTGATCATATAGACTTTCAAATAAAGCTAGAACAACAATATGTCTCACAGGAAGACAAGCATGTATACAGTTATATCTATAACTCACAGTTACTGGTTTTTTTATGGCATGACTGTTGACTTTGACTTTCGCAAGCGGATTTATATCCACCACCTGAGTTATCTCAGGATTTAGCTTTTGACTTTCAGACTTTAGCTCTGTCTTGCTTCTCTGACTTTGACTTGGCTTGACTTTATTGACTGCTGTTGCCTTTAATTGGTTTAACTTGACTTTTCTGGCTTGGCTTTACAGACTTTGACTTTTATAACACAGTTCAGATTAGTTGAACCTGTTCAGTGTTTGTAAATCAATTTACATAAGATCATTGACTTTTTACAACACAAATATGTATTTATGTTGCATTCTTGGATTTTCTGAAGCTTATGTATAGACTTATTGCATTTATTGACTTCTCATGTCATTTCAGACTTTGTTAAATCGCAATTAAGCTTATTGTTTAACTTGCCATGATTTAATGACTTTATGATTTTATATGCATTTCGTGTTTTTCATGGACATGTGTGACCTTATTTTGGTCTTTCTTTGGCTTTCATTTTTACTTTAAACTTAGATGAATGCATCTAATGACATAAAATGCTTAAACAAAGTATATAAGTTACAAATTCATTTGAATGATTCATAAAGTCAATTTATATACATTCATGACCTTTAATGCATAATTATGCCCTTATGACTTATAACATGTTTATAAGTGTCATTATTTTATAACATTTACATTTGAAGGTTCATAACTGATAAATGTTCCTGGCATCTATATGCATTCCTTGTTATTAAAAATCTCATTTATAAGATGCATATATGATTAAAGTGTAATTCTGTTTGTAGCTGTCCCCAATCACAGAACACACAACTCTGTTACAACACATATGTATGAATGTATTACTCAATGTTGTACCTTTTATTTTGTTCCTGCTCACACATCATGTAAGGCACACATAATTAAAGTGTATATATATACATACATATATATATATATATATATATATATATATATATATATATATATATATATAAAAGAATGAGTTGATGGGCTGTTTTGAATAGAAATACACATGCACACAACACATCATGTAACTGAATTATTTAATTTCAGAACACAAAACACACATATAAACTTGCATAATTGTTGCTGGACATTGTATTCTGTATATATATATAACTCACAGCACACACACATGTGCTTATTACTAGTTTTGTTTTATTATTACTAGAGACACACACACACTGCATTTATATATATTGCACACACAGTGTGCACATACTGCACACACATTCTAACTTCATGCAATTAAAAGAAAGGTGATGTCCCTATTTCTGCTTTTATACATACAGCTCACACACATGTAAAAGAAATGGTTGCTGAAAATGTGTTGCTGGACTGTTGTTTCCATCGAGCACTCTGCTCACACATTTGACATATATACTAAATTCATGAAACATAAAAGGTTGTTGTTTCTGTCGAGTACACAACACACACATAAAAAGGGAAAAAGTGCTGCTCTATTTCTGTTTTCGGTACTGTGAAGGGTACCGAAACCTCAAAAGGTTTCGGTAGTTTTCTATTCCATTCGGTATTAGAGGTGGTCTCGGTAATTGGTTCAATTTCCAGCATGGTTTCAGTACCTTTAGGGGATTAAAAGGGTGTTGTTTCTATTTTATAATAACAACGCACACATACACACATTCCTCACTTGTATAAAAGACAAGGAAATAGAACAAAAGACTAATGGTGCTGTTTTATTTCGGTACAAGGAATTACCGAAACCATAAGGTTTCGGTAGTGACAAAATGGTTTCAGTTGCTATCTTGGTCTCGGTTGTTCTACTGTAGGTTTCAGCATCCACATAGATATGTTTCTGTATTTGAAATCATGCAGATGGGTTTCGTATATATATGCAACACACACTACACACCTGCACAACTTCTTTTGCTTCTGTTTTGTCTTCTATTTTACAACATTTCAGCACCCAAAATGACAATAAGTTGGCATTTTAATGTATCTAAATGACTAACAAAACTCACACATATTTTCTGTTATATGGCCGAAGGCCAAAGGCCTTCTTGGCCTTCTTGTTTGATCAAAACCGACACAACAAAATCAACACTATTATTTTCAGTTTCTTAGTTTCAGAGTATGAATTAAGGTTACAAAATGTTAATATGATGAATTAAACCCATAAGAATTACATGCATGTTATTTATTTCACTCTTTCAACACTAATTTTGTCAAATTTGTGTCCATAAAGTACAAAGAAACCGTGGGTTAACAAGACAACAACAAGAACAAATTTTGTTTGTGAAATTACCTTGAAATCTTGTATTTTGTTGAACAACTTGATGAATTGAAGAAGATGACTATGATAATGAACCGTGGGTTTTGAAAGGTTGGAGATGGAATACACTTTTCTTTCTTTTGAATTGATCAAATGAGCAGAACCCTCATTTGGGTATTTATATAAAATTGCAAGTTTCATCATTTGTTTTTCATTTTTTTTTAACATTTGACCCCCTTTAATTTATCTTTCTTTTATTTAATTATGAAAATTAAATTACATACTCTTTAATTAACACATATAACTTTATTTTATTTTTTCATAACAAATTTTATACTTAAAACTCATAATTTAATTGTAACTTGTACTAACTTAATAAAGAAAATCCATAGTTAGTAAATGTAATTAAAATTACATTTAACATATTAATTAACGTTAAGCTGGTTAATTAATGCTAATCATGTTTATTGTTGTTAATTACAGTTTAGGTTGTTACAGAATAGGATGATGTCCACGCCACACACACGCTTATTAGTGGAAGCTATCCACTTATGTTGGGCTAGCTACCAGCGGTCAACATGGGGAGCATCGGAGTGTCTATACCAAGTTCAATAGAACTGGTGAAGTAGCATGGTCTAGAACAATAGACCGTCAAAGCTAATCATGCGAAGCTGAATCAATATGTCAAAGATGCCAACAATAATGAAAGCATAAGTCATCAAGGTCATGATAGCAATAATCTCATAGCAATATATGAAATGAAATGTAAGTACAATGTCATGTGGAATGATAAGTCAAATAGCTATCATGATCCACAGGGCATCACCGAACCATGGTGTGCACAGGTCACAATCCAGCTGAGCAAGTGTGAATGTCGAATAATCTATCATCAACAATATGTCTCAACTGGAAGTCTAGAATGCAAAACTGAATATCTATAACTCACTGGTTCTATGGTCTTTTTCAAGCAGATTTAAAATCCACCACCTGAGTTATCTCAGGATTTATCTTTAAATCTTTGTCTATCAGATCTCTGGCTTTTCTGTTCAAATTTGTGACCCACTTTCAATATCATTAAATCTTTATTTCTCTGTTCAGAATTTACCTGAACCTGTCCAGAATTATATCGTAGCAAGAACATTTTAGCTTTAAATCTTTATTTGATCTGATTCTGATAACTGATAACTCATCAATCATTCTTTTGTTCATTTTCTTTGTTTCTTTGAAATCTCATGTTGCTTTCATTGTTGATCTTTCATTATCATAATCATGGGTCTTATAATTGTTTATTTAAAACATGTAAAATGAACCATCTGAATTCGGATCATCCGAATTCGGACTATCCGGATTTGGGCATCCGGATTCGGACCGAGCTGGCTAATCCGAATTGGCATCCGAAATAGCTAATCCGAATTGGGGCCGTCCGGATTGGTTCATCCGGATTCAGACCCATCCGGGACATAGGATCCGAAATTGGATCCGAATTAGGCTTCATCCGAATTGGGCACCACATCCGAATTCGGGTCCCAACCGAATTCGGATCCCATGTCTTATAATTTTTCCAGATTTTTGTTCTTGGTGTTCTTACTTTATGCATACGGATTTTCTCTAAAAATTCACTAAACCCATTTTTGTCAACATGCAATGTAAAAATAAGTTATATCATCATTATTAGGATGTTTTTATACTATTTTCCCTATCATTAAGACATTAAACAACCCAAAATCGTCCAAAAATCAAGATTTTTGTCAAGAACACATATTTTACAAAAATTTCATTTTCTTGCTTATTTGGACGATCCAACCCATGATTTCTGTTTCTGTAACATCTAATAACTTAAATACATGATTATCTACTAAAAATTCTAGCATGCAACAACATTTTCATGTTTTTAGTTCTTAAGTTTCGGTTTTTCACAAAACCGAACCAAACTCATAATATTCCGAAATTTAAATAGATTTTACCTTGAATTCTATGTTGTTTCTTGTTGTTGGATGCTTGTTGTAACTCCTCTTGAATTAAATCTTCAACCAATTGTAAGAATTAATGAATTCTTGATGATTTTTGGAGAAAAGCCGTAGCTTAGAGAGAAGGAAGAGAGAGAGAGTTAATTTTTCTTAAATGTGTTAAATGGCCATTAGTTGAGTTTATATACTTCATTTTAGCTTTATGTGCTAACACATCTCTTTTAAATTTGATCATTTAAATACTTTATAACATTTATATCACATTTAATTAAATAATTTCATTACTTAATTAATTTACAAAACAAATAACGTAATAAAATTACATTATTAGCTCTAAATACTGATGAAAGTTGGGTTAAAAGCTAGGTTGTTACAATACACATAATAAATCTGGCTCAATATGAACACATCAGAACATAAGAAATTAAAGAAAAGTAAACTTAGTCGTGGATCCTTTGCGAACGGTCAACGGGATTAGCCGCTCATCGTATGCTCGTCACAATCACAGATCTGAGACATTGGCCCTTCACTCCTCTTTATAGGGAATCGAGATTAGGGTTTCCAGGGTTGAAAAACGCGTTTTGGCGCCGCACCAGCACAGGCCTGTGCCCCCCCTGCGCCCGGATGCGGCTAGGGTTTAGCTGGCGTGTGCTGGAACGTATCTAGAAAGTTTGGGCGCTGTGTGGAGCGCAGGGTAGCGCAGGCCTGCGCCCCCCTCAGTCCGATTTGCTCTGAATTCTCTCGGATTGCTTCTTTTTATCATCTTGGCCCTGAAATACAAACTTGGAGTAATAATATGGATTTTACGAAGTATCGATGCTTAAAATGATCATAATATGACTCGGAAACCATATAAATTATAGGCTTATCAAATCTCCCCAACTTAACTCTTGGTCGTCCCCGAACAAGCTTTTGGAATCAATACTAACTATGTAAAGGGCATGCATTGGCAGCGAGTCTAGGAATTTTATGTCAAACTAGCCTTCATACTAATGCATTAGAATTCTTAAAATGTAAACTGAAGACGTTTTCAGTTATAATATACTTCCCTTAGAATTTATATAATGTATCTCACTTTTGAAAATTCCCTTTTAGCTCAAGGTTACGATACTTAAAACATGTGGGTCTTCCGACCATCTTTTTCCTCTTTGCATGTTTACGACAAATTTTATTTTTAACACCATACTTCTATCTATTTTCTTTTCACCATATTAGCTAGATGGTTCATGTAACGAGATTTCAGTCAACCGCTCCCAAACCAAATGGTTTTAGGGGATTAGGCACGAGTGGTACCCCTACGTACTTAGTTTCTCGAACGATCTAAGCTACAATTATCTTACTTTTGAGGCTAAATCATGATTAAGTTCTCCCCCTTATTGCATGGGTTTCCAAAAGGTTTTGACACATTACTTATATTTAAGCCCAAATAAATTTTAACGTACTTGAATTCATTTTACATGGCAAAATTTTAATTATTACTACGACTCTTTTCTTAATTATAAAATATCCTGTCAACACTGGCTAATTCACTCGCACATGTATTTTCTAAGTATCATCATGTTCCACGCCCTGATCGGAAAACAAGACTCGATCGCGGAAGAAATGACAGACTATATAAACATTAAAAACTCTAAATAGTGTTGGTACATCCTGTGTGCGATAGCAGTCTAAGTAATCCTACATTGTGATTTTAGCAAGTGTGTGTTATATATGTTTATATATGGATGATATTTATTAGTGTTTGTATGTTTGAACTTGATGTAACGTATTACAAGAAGTTCAAACATAAAGTACAAAGATAAAATCAATCATAAGTAATAACATAAGTTTCAACACTTAGTTTTTTATGTAAAAGGCTAGATTCGAATCATACAAGGCTTGGCATTCGAATCTGTGGTAGATTCGAATGTAGCCTAGATTCGAAGAGCCCAGATTCGAGAGTGTCTTTGTGGACAGACTCGAATGGGCCTTGGGCCAGATTCGAGTTTGGCCCACATCAGACTCGAATCAGGGTCTATAATTAGGGATAGACTCGAGATATAATCAGACTTTTTGCAGAATTCGTGAGGGATTAAGCATAAAGCGATCTCGAGTTTATCAGCTTGGTGTGTGTTCTTTCGGAGAGAATCAGTTCGTAGGATCGTTCGTGTGTCGTTCGTTCAGCCTCTGATAGTCTCCGTGTTTCGTAGTTGAGAGTTGTTTCCGTCTACCCGTTAACGAGGATTCCGCACTCGTTGACGGCTCCGCGTCTAGATAGATTTCGTAGTGGTAGACCTTACAAGTGGTATCAGAGCCTACGGAGTGTTCTTGGTGTTCTTCGTGTTCATCTAGATACATTCTAGGTTTCTTGACGCTAGTTGGACGGTTTTTCTCTCAAAAACATATTTTCAAGCTTAGCAAATTCTTATTCGGAAAATACTTTGTGGTTTTTCACGTTTTTGGTCGAAATCTGTATTTTTCGTTAGAAAAATACTGGTTTAATCTGAAAATCGTTAAAAAATCAAAGTGTTAGCCGTTTTTCGAGTTTGCGGCGCTCGAATCTAATAGGGGTAATTAGGGTTTCACTTAGTGTCGAGTCTAACCAAAATCCGCTCCTTTCGAGTCTGTTTCAGAGGGTTTCGAATCTACCTAGTTTCGAGTCTGTTGCTTCATTCGAATAGGATCTCGAGTCTACTTAGTTTCGAGTTTGTTTCGAGTCTAGCTTAGTTTCGAAAAGGGTGTCGAATCTGCTGAATTTCGAGTTTGCTGACCTTCGAATCTGTGGAGTTCTCGAATCTGACTTAATTTCGAATCTAATTGATCTATAACACTTAATCGAATTTAATCCCAAATCAATTGGAATCTAATTATATTCGAATCTATCTAGATTCGAACGAGTTAATTCAAATTAGTTTCGAATTAAATTAATTAAGTTCATATTCAATTAATTCCGAAAAGATGTAAAATGTTCAAAAATTCCTAGAAATGGACCACGAGGTCGGGAAGGCAAACGCACCGCCTAAGCTGATGAAAGTCGAGGATTATTACTGGTGGAAAGACCGATTTACTGATTTCGTGCGTTTTAACGACATGCGCATGTGGGAGTGCATCGACGAAGGGTATATTCCACCAGTCTCAGAAGTAGAAGGCCGTCAGAAGGTCTTGTCATACCAAATGATGAAGGAGGATGACAAGAAATTGTATGAAGCCGAAAATAAAGCTTTCTCACTGATACGCATGGCATTGCCTCAGGATATTCTACACACATTTAGGACTCAGAAGACATCTAAGGAACTTTAGGAGTCTCTAGAGAAGAGGTGTGAGGGAAATCCTAGGGTACGTAGAAAGCGTACAGAGCTGTTGAAACAACAGTTCGCTATTTTCAAGGCGATAAAGGATGAACAGCTGGATGATATTATCACCCGGTTCTATCATCTATTGACGGAACTTGAAAGCCACGGGATTGAGTTTACTAATACTGACAAGAACAACAAGCTTCTTGATGCCTTACCAGCCAAATGGGCTATGTACGTGGCAATGATCAAGCTGAACGAGGACAAGTATTATTCTCAATCTCTGGATGATATTGTGGGAACGTTGCTGGCATATCACTTCGAGCTACTGAAGGCCGAGACTGACTACGAACAAGTCCAGAATCCAGTGATGTATTTTGGAAAGACAACAAAACCTTCAGCGGCAGCCGAACCGAAGACTGCTACAGCGTTTTTCACTGGAGAGACGTCGTCACCAGCAGAGTCTGATGACACATTGAATCGTGCGTTCTTAGGATTAGGAAGATCGGAAGAACCACAGCCTCAAGTACAACAACAATCTACATCTCAGAGCTATTCGAAGATGCCAATGAGCGCAAAATCTGCGGAAGAACATCTGAATCTGCTTGCTTCTTTTGTGGCCGCATACGAAAATTGCGTTCAAGGGAAGATTAACGATCCTGCTCTCTGGGACGAGGACTACGATCAGGTGGACCCTGATGATCTTGAGGAAATGGATCTTAAGTGGCAACTGGCCATGGTAACCCAGAGGGTTAAGAGATTCATTAAGAGAACTGGGAGGAATCTGCAGATGAATAACAAGGGGATAGGATTTGATAAGTCCAAGGTGAAATGCTACAACTGTCAAGGACTGGGACACTTCGCCAGGGAGTGTCAGAGACCGAAGGTGGAGACATACCAAGGGCAGAGTCAGCATCAGGGACAGTTCCAAAATCAGTCCCAACAACGATACCTTCCGAGTTCATCATCTGGTCAAGCCAATCTAGCGGGTCTACTATCCAATGTCACTTCAGACAGACAGCTAGATGGTACGTATGACTGGAGCTCACATCCTGAGTCGAATGCTAGAGCTTTCATGGCTGAAGTCACAGAAACGGGGTGTGATGGGGACGAGCAGACCACAAGGGACAGCAGTTCGATGTGGGTAGAGAAGGCGAATGATCAGACAGTCCTGGAGTTTGCTGCTCAGATGGCCAACGTGGAATCTGATAACTCTAAGGTTAGTCTGCCTTATTCTCTATTTCGTGAATTATGTGCTTTGTGTGTTAATTCTAACGATAGGTTAAATCGAGTCCTAGAATCACATAAAACCATATCTGCTCAAAATGAGAACTTAAAAATTGAAAATGCTAGCCTAAATGATATCAAGCAAGATCTTAAAGAAAAGCTTAAGGCTGATGCTCAAGACGTCATAGTTCTAAAAGACAAACTCAGTGAGCAGTGTGTTAGGATAGAGCTAATTTATGAGCACGTAGAAGCCTTGACCAAAAGTCTTAAGGACAAGGACATAGAGCTAGCTGAAACAAAGGTAAAGGTAGCAGAGGCAAATAGCAAGTTGGAGAAGTTTAGGAATTCGAGCCTAAATCTAGGAAAAGTTTTAGATGCCCAAAGACAGTCTAAGAAGCCCGTAGGTCTAGGATTTCACGAAATTCCTCCA
The DNA here is from genome assembly GCA_020465985.1 of Centrapalus pauciflorus. NCBI lineage: Eukaryota > Viridiplantae > Streptophyta > Magnoliopsida > Asterales > Asteraceae > Centrapalus > Centrapalus pauciflorus. Next base: position 82,470 of record JAANYP010002745.1, read on the forward strand.
CCTTTCAATGCGAACTATGTGCCTCAGCCTCAGGAGAAAACTGACAAGTCAGTAGACTTAGAGGACCTACCTACACCGACACCAGAGCCTATAGTGGAAAATACACCTAAGGTGGCTGACTCAACCGTCAAAGTTAAGAAAGTCAAATTTGTGTCTTCCTCCAGTGAAACACTTGCAGGAAAACAGAAAATTGCTTGGCCTGATCAGGTCGATGAGCCAGACACCGTAGATGTACCAAAGGAAATAGACACTAGTGAGACACCTAAATCTAAGGGAACACACAAAAAGTCCATAGATAAGATGTCTTGCTTTAGATGTCACGAGAAGAGGCATGTTGCTTCTCACTGTCCGCTTAGGAAAGCCGATGTTACACCTAAGACAGTGAACCCAACACCTGTTAAGCCCTCAACCAGTGTGGCGAGCACCAGCAGTTCTCAAAGTACCAAGAAAGCTGTGCAGGCCGCACCCAAACAAGTTGTGAAAAACACACCGGTTTAGGTTGGACCAAAGGAAGTGATTAGGACAAATTCACCGAATCGTTTCATTAATCAATCTAGGACAGCACCACAACAAGTCTATAGGAGCACAACACCTAGCAGGTCACACACTCCAGTTAGGTCTCACACTCCAGTTAGACAGTACGCACCGGTAAGAGCTCAGGGATCACAGTCCGAAATGCCATATAATAGGAACTATTCTAGAGCTCCACAACAAATGCCTACTCCAAGGCAAAGAGTGAACTTAAATCACTCGGCACCACAACAGAACCCAGTTCAAAGGCCCAAGTCACCTGAAAGGCGAGATGGGTATCTGAAAGAGTTCAAGTATGTTGACGAGAATGGAATTACCAAGTCAGTCATGGCTTGGGTTCCCCGTGATAACTAACCTATTTTCTTTCATGTGCAGGAGATTACCACAGGGGTCCAAACAACAAATGGTTCGTCGACAGTGGATGCTCCAGGCACATGACAGGGGAAAGAGGTCTACTTACAGACTTCAAGGGTGGGAATCGGGGATTCGTATCATTCGCGGGTAACAAAGGTGGAAATATCACGGGTACCGGAGTGGTCACTAACGGTACAATCAGTTTGGACCAAGTTTATCACGTTGATAAACTGGTTCACAATCTCATTAGTGTATCTCAAATCTGTGATAAGAAGAACTCGGTGTTATTTACTGACACTGAGGCGTTAGTGCTAAAGCCGGGATTCAAGATTCCTGAAGAATGGGTTTTGATGCGGGCGCCAAGGAAGAATGACTTGTATATGCTGGATATGAACAAGCCGGAGTCTTCGATGGGGCCAATCTGTCTATTATCCAAAGCTTCGGAGACGGAATCCGTACTGTGGCACAGACGCATGGCTCACCTGCACCTAAGGAAGATGAATTACATAACGAAGAATGGACTGGTGCAGGGTGTGCCTATGAAGAGCTTTCAATTTGAGGACAAGTGTCTACCGTGCATGAAGGGCAAGCAACATAAAAAGACACACAAGTCCAAGAAGCAGAACTCAATATCCTCAACATTCGATTTGTTGCATATGGACCTTTTCGGCCCTATCAACAAAAGGAGTATAGGAGGTAGTTGGTTTTGTTTAGTTATCACTGACGATTACTCACGGTTTTCTTGGGTTTTCTTTTTAGGTACAAAGGACGAGACGGCTTCCAAGCTTATCGGGTTCTTAGACCAAGTGGAGAACTCCTACGGAACAAGGGTTAAAGATATTCGTAGTGATAATGGGACTGAATTCAAAAACTCTGTAATTGATGTATATTGTCTTTCAAAAGGCATAGTGCATCAATTCAGTGCACCATATGAACCTCAACAAAATGGGGTGGCCGAACGTAAAAATAGAACATTGATTGAGGCTGCAAGGACTATGCTTTCGGATTCAAAGCTTCCTACCATGTTTTGGGGGGAGGCAGTGAATACCGCGTGCCATATTTTAAATCGAGTCCTTACAGTCAAATCTTTGAACAAAACATGCTATGAAATTTTGAATAAACGGCCACCTAACTTAACTGGATTCGAACCGTTTGGAGTACCATGCACTCTTTTAAGAACAAAACATCAACCGAAGTTTGGTGAAAAGGCTGACGAAGGATACTTCCTAGGTTATGTGCCGAACTCACCAAACAAACGGGTTTTTAACAAAACGAGTGGTACTGTGGAGATTGTGTATAATATTGAAGTCACAAGTTATACACATGAACCCCAAACTGGTCCGGAATGGATATTTGACTATGATAAGTTATTTGAGTCATTTAACATTCCTTTGGATGATACTGCAGGTACAATCGAAAAAGACATGGCGACGTTGCACCTAAATGACGATGGCCATATTTTTGAGGACTACGTTTGAATCCACATCCGAGCCTACTGCGACTGTAGATAGATCTCCAGAAGTTGTTGATCAAGAGGCACCTAACACTGAGAATCAGACTCAAGCATCAAGTTCTAACTCTGAGGAAAACGTCCGTGAGGAGGAAAATGTAGAAGCTGAGCCTGTTCCCCCATTAGGTGAAATAGGATCTAACTTAGGAGATAATCTAAGGGTTGATGAAATAGAACTCTAAGATTAACAAGAACCATCCAATAGAAAGCATCATAGGAAATCCTAACAAGGGTGTGAGGACTCGGAGTAGTGTAAATAACAACACTGTGTTGTTGTCGATGATAAACGACTCCGAGGCATATCACACATGTCTATATTCATGTTTCATATCGCAAGTAGAGCCTAAGAATGTGCAAATGGCACTCAAGGATAACTCCTGGGTTGAAGCGATGCAGGAAGAACTCTCTCAGTTTAGGAAACCAGAAATGTGGGAGTTAGTTCCATTACCTCGAGGGGAAGTTGCCATAGGAACCAAATGGGTTTTTAAGTGCAAAAGAGACGATCGGGGTATAGTCTCGCGCAACAAAGCTAGATTAGTTGTAAAGGGTTTCAACCAAGAGGAGGGAATCGATTACAACGAGGTTTTTGCACCAGTAGCAAGGCTGGAAGCCATTAGGTTGTTTCTAGCTTTTGCCTCCTTCAAGGGCTTTAAGGCATATCAGTTAGATGTTAAGAGTGCTTTCCTGTATGGGAAAGTGAAGGAGTTGTTGTATGTAGAACAACCGCCCGGATTTACAGATCCAAAATATCCTGATAGAGTATATCGCTTAGATAAGGCTCTATACGGATTGCATCAGGCACCTAGGGCGTGGTATGAGACTCTATCCAACCATCTGTTAGAGAACGGTTTTGAAAGGGGTAGGATAGATAGTACCTTGTTTATTAAAAGGAAGGGAGAAGACTTTATCTTGGTACAAGTGTATGTCGATGATATCATCTTTGGATCATCAGACGAACAGATGTGCAAAGATTTCGAGAAGGTGATGAAGTCTAAGTTCGAGATGAGTGCTATGGGGGAGTTGAATTTCTTTTTAGGGTTACAAGTTGACCAGAAGAAGGAAGGGATGTTTATCCATCAGACTAAGTATGTCTATGACATATTAGATCGTTTCGGGATGGAAGGAACTAAGTTGACTGCCCACTTCAGCACGCCGATTCAAGTGAATCATAATCTCGGGCCGGGTACTGAAAGTGATACCAATGTGGATCCGACTTTATATCGGGCCATGATTGGATCACTTATGTATTTAACTGCTTCAAGACCTGACATTATGTTTGCTGTGTGTATTTGTGCTAGGTTTCAAGCGAATCCGAAGGAGATGCATATGAAAGCTGTGAAGCGGATTCTACGATACCTCAAGTCGAAACCGAAGCTGGGACTTTGGTATCACGCTGAGGGAGATCTAGAGTTGGAGGCGTTCACGGATTCTGACTACGGAGGATGCAGCTTGACGCGCAAATCAACAACTGGAGGTTGTTAGTTCCTAGGAGGGAGATTGGTATCCTGGCAATGCAAGAAACAGACGTCGGTAGCCGTGTCAACGTGCGAGGCCGAGTATGTTGCTGCTGATAGTTGCTGCTCACAGGTTCTGTGGATACAACAACAATTGCGGGATTAATGTTTGGCTTACACTCAAACTCCAATTAGGATAGACAATCAATCTACAATTGCTATAACGAATAATCCAGTTAAACACAATAAAACAAAGCACATAGACATTAGGCATCATTTTATTCGTGATTGTGCTGAAAAGAACTTAATCAAACTGGTAAAAGTGGCAACAGAAGATAATAATGCAGATTTATTTACCAAAGCGTTTGATAAGTCTCGGTTTGAGTATTTAATTCAACTGAATGGAATGCGCAACCCAGAGTAAATTGACCTTAGTAGTAGTAGATTATTTTCTTTTATAGTCGTAGTATTTCTTTCTTTACAGTAGTCTGCTAATTTAGGAAAGTTTCTATCTTTAGTAAGTTTCTATATTTAGTAAGTTAGTAGGTTAGCTTATTTATAGCTATTTCTTATGAAAAACAAAAGAAAAAAGAGAGAAAATCATAAAAATACAAAAAAAAAAGAGAATATCACAAAAAAAAGAGTTAAGTCTTAGATACATAGGTTCAAAGTGACGAAAATTAGCACAGTCGTTACAAACTCTAAGTGTTTAGGCTTTCACACATAATGCAACTAAATTCTAAGTGTTATACTTTTCTTTAGTTTGATGTGTTGGTAGGCATAATACATATAGGGAATCTCAATGCTAATAAAATATTCTAGAAAAAGTCAAGCGTGTCAGTAACTTAGATGTATGACCAATCGGTCTTAATTTTTATGTACAAGACATACAAACTTTGAGTCTAAATGAGGTATGCAAACTTTCTGGGGATGTATGGCAACATCAAATACATCTTCAAATGGAAAACATAGAAAAATCATACAAAATTGAGAGTCGAAAACATGCAACTCTGTTGTACGTAAGTACAGACCTGTTGTCTCTGTTTAGATTCGGGTTAGCAGATATGTCGCTTTGTTGTACGTCAGTACAGACCTGTCACCGCTGTCTTGCTAACTTTAAAAATAAACCTTAAGTCAAACTAAGACACTTTGTTGTATGAAAATACAGACCTGTGTCCGATGTTTGTCTTTTAAAGAAAGTTTGCAAATACCAACAAGTTAGAATCTTTGTCTGTGTGCCTTGATCATAAAAGTATGTCTATGTCTGAGTCACGTAAGATAATTTCCTAATAAATAAAAATGCCAAGAGATATTCCGAAATGTAGAGTGTTTAAAGGGGTAAAATACCAAAAATCGGCTAAATAGGTATGTCACAACAAATAATCAAAGGAATCAAAAATTCCTAAGTGTGAAAGTTTAAATACTGAAAGTAAGTATCAGACATCGCTATCTGATTGAACCTTTCTTAGACTATACTCCTCAAAAAGATTTTGTTTAGTATTTAGCTTAGCGTGTAAATTTTTTAAGTATTGCTTAAGTCTAGATTAAATTTTGGTCAAAATTTTATTTTTATTTAATTTAATTTAATTTTATTTTACCTTAGTTTATTTTATTTTATTTTATTTTAGTCTAATTTTTAACTTAGGTAAAAGGTCAAAAATTACTGAGGGTGCATTCAAAGTTGGATAAAATAAACATTGCGTGAAATACCTTGTGCTTAGGGTAAAAGAGTTGGCATAGTTTATCTGGTTACACAATACCGTAGAAAAAAAGGTTGAAAAAGTCGAAGTTATTTCAAAAATTTTCGAAATTTTTCTAAGTGTTTGGTGGTTTCGAGTTTAGGACAGACTCGAATGTGGAAGGATTCGAATCTGTCAGTAGATTCGACTCTAGCCTTAGACTCTAAGGTTGGTAGAATATATAGGTCAACAGTGAAGTCATTTAATACTTACTGTTCTCGAATCTACTTTCTCGAATCTATAGTGGCGATTTCGAATCTGTTCTCGAGTCTACCGTATTTCTCCTAAACGACATTCCGTCGAGTTTAAAGCTAGTGTGTTCGATTCTACTCTTGCATCTAGGTATAATCAACTTGATTGTACAAGATTCATGTAGTTTTATACACAATTTTAGGCTAAATCATCGATTTTTAAAGGTTTAAGGGTCGAAATAGGGTTTTTACAAAATTACCAAGTTTGGACCGATAAACAGTCAAATTAAAGGCATAAATCTATGATTAGTAACTAGTAGGACTAATGAATGTAATTTTCTAAGTCCAAAAAGGTTAAAATCAAGAGATTTGGTGTTTCAATAGAGTCAGCGGTTCGAATCTGTTCTTGCCGTTTCTCGAATCTGTCATTAGATTCGAGAGGGCAATTGATTCGAATCTGTCATCAAACTCGAAAGGGTGACCTATTCGAATCTGTCACATTCGAATCTGTTATTTTATTTGCATGATTTAATTTAAATTTTATTAAACTTGTAGAAATTTAATTGTGTTGGATTTTGTACTTAAACAAGTTCAAAATAAAACAGATTTAAATTTAAACAAGTTTATTGATTTTTAATGAATCTAATAGTTTTGTTTATTGTGCAGAAATGGCTGTTCGAGCGTTTGTGCCTAAGCACAATATGGTGCTTCATCCAGATCATAATCTCCCTGAGGCGCAGGGATTTAGACAAGTACTTGATTTCCTAGTAGAGTCTAGGATCGGTTTTGCACTATCTCATAATGTGCAGCTAGTGTTACCATATATTCGGCAATTCTATGATCATCTGCAGGTAGACTGCTCGGTCACACCGACAGTTCTACGTACTCGCATTGCTGGACAACCGCTGGTCTTCTCGGCGAATATGCTGCGTCAAGTGTTGCAGCTGGGCACACAAGAAGAAGAAGCTGGTCCGATAGAGTTTCCTTTGAGTATAAGGCAAGCGGCCTTTCTGAGAATGGGATACAGTCAAGACGTGACAAAAGTTTCATATATGAAGAGTGGATTAATTGGACAATGGAGATTTCTTGCGCATGTCTTTATGGTATGCTTTGCTCCAAAGAAGGCAGGATTCGATTATATGGTTGCGAAGATGCAGTCCGGGATAGTTGCGATGGTGTATAATCGACCATACAACTTTTCGGAGATGTTTTTCTATGAATTTGTTCACCAAATAACCGCGCCAGAAAATCAACAGTTCTTGTTATATCCGCGGTTCATTATGATGTTGATCAGGCACTTCTTGCCAAATCTGCTGCCATCAAATGACATTCAAAGTGTTGCTGTTATGGATAAACGGATTTTCGCTGATTGTTCCTCACACAGAGGAAGATTGGCTGTCCCTGTTGAGCGTCCGTTATTCGGAGCAATCTTGGATAGGGACTTTCAAGCCCCAGATGTTGCCAACTGGGCAGGGGAAGTTGAATTTCGAGCTGGGTAGCCTTAACAACAACAACAACAACAGCCACCGCCACAGCGTGTTCAAAGGCGCAGACAAAGACCATCAGCGAGTCAAACTCAGGCGTCAAGGCCTTCGACCAGTCAGCAGCCGGAAGTTCAGGAAGCCGGGCCTTCAAATGTTCCGAGTGAAGCTGAACAACTATGCCAAACGCTTAATGAAATCTGGGAGGCAGGGCCTCATGCAAATGAAGATGTGGCTGCAGCACTGGTAGGTGAACTACTTAGTCCACCAGAAGGAGAGGAAGACGTGTTAAGAGATGTTGATGAATATATGCCAGAGCAAACTGATAAAGTTTTGTCATCATCGGAAAACGAGTCGGAAGAAATGGAGGAGCTAGAGGTTGAAGCTCCTGAATCAGTGGCTACAGAACCTAATATTCAAATCGGAACGTATGGATCTAGGTTAGTAGTTAATGAAGAGGCCTCGAGGAGGAGAGTAGTAAGGGAATCTGATGAATCGGATTTTGAAGAGGAGGAAGTTGCTCCCTTAGTGACTCGGCAAAGGGCCAAGCTTCACAGGTTTATGCAAGGGTCATCCTCAGCATCCGATGCACAACAACCGCAAACTCAAACTCCAGAACCTCAAGCCACCGCTCCACCACCACCACCACCTCAACATGAACCATACATTCCATCACCATTCATCCCTACTCCTATTCAGTCCATTCCATCTACCTCAACCACCTACGCTGACGACCAACGGTTTGTGCAGCTTAAGGGACGCGTTGACTTCCAGCATGTCCAAATCTTAAGCCTAACAAAGGCGATCGGCGAACTCCAGGCGCATAATGCAAATCTTGATAAGGATAATGCCGAGTTGAAGAAGATTGTGGAGAATGTCAGGGAAGAGAACACAGAGTTAAAGTCCTTTATTGCAGATCAATCAGAAGAGATCCGATCGATGCGGTCCCTCCTTGAGCAGCTAATGCAAAATCTAAAAGCTCAGGGGGAGAAAAGTTGTAGGGATCATGAGGAGCAGCGTAGAGATGAAGATGACGAAGGCAATGATCCCGATGCACATAATGAGAATGAGCCAGTAGATTTTCCTGCTGCTCAGGCTACACAAGTTCAGGGGGAGCCCAGTCAAGTTGAAGGAGAAATAGGAGAAGCAAGTTCATCCAAGCAGCCTACAGATTTTGAAATCAGTGAGATGATCGACGCTCTTATGGATCTCGATGATGATCCGATGGATGTAGGTTTGGACTATGACGATGAAGAGCTAGAAGAAGGTGAGTTTGTGCCAGAGGAGATAGTAGACTGGCAATCAGATGATGAAGTAGTTGCTGATGAGGATGATGAAGCCGACGAGATAGTCGTACAGCAGAATCCTATCACGGATACTTACATGATAGATGGGGGTAATATTGTCAACATAGATGTAGTGAATGCTGCATTGAATACTCAGCCATCAACAGAAGAACCTGCTAGAGAGCTATCAAACGAAGAAAAACGAAAGTTATGGTTCAGAGCTGAACAGAAGGAGTTAGAGCTTAAGAAGACAATGAGAGTGCCGGGTACTGGGAAGCTGTCTGAGCGCATATTAAGCTGGTTCTTTGATAGAGAACTGCAGCTATTTGTAATTAAGAGGAAAGACGGGCTTCAGTACATGAGGCGAACTTTAAAAGCGTTCAACTCCCTGCCAAAGATCGAAATCACAGACCTAGCATGGAAAGATCTGATAAACATTGGCAATGATCCCTACGCGGACGTTATCGCAAGAATCATAAGAAAGGAGGGCAGATCAAGGAAATTTGAGCGACTGAGTCCAAGGGTCGGGAGAAGAGTAGAAGATCCGTCACGTATCGATCCTCTAACTGGACGACCTTGGATGAGGATTCACTATAAACCAGCTAGATGTCTTAGAAAGGTACCTCTCAAGCCTATGCCACAGAATGTTTTGAAGAATCTGCATTGGTGGTACGCTGACACTGAGACTGGGGAAGCGGTCATGGAAGATTTTGAAGAAAACGTTATTCTTAGAGTCTACGACCCTCTTCACCTGGTAAACCTCTCCAAAGACGATCTTCATATTTTGCATGCCTGTAAGATCTCTAGTGACGCACATATGTGTGAATTATTAGAAGCTATCGTCAAGGGGGAGTCTGTTGGTACATCCTGTGTGACGATAGCAGTCTATGTAATCCTACATTGTGATTTTAGCAAGTGTGTGTTATATATGTTTATATATGGATGATATTTATTAGTGTTTGTATGTTTGAACTTGATGTAACGTATTACAAGAAGTTCAAACATAAAGTACAAAGATAAAATCAATCATAAGTAATAACATAAGTTTCAACACTTAGTTGTTTATGTAAAAGGCTAGATTCGAATCATACAAGGCTTGGCATTCGAATCTGTGATAGATTCGAATGTAGCCTAGATTCGAAGAGCCCAGATTCGAGAGTGTCTTTGTGGACAGACTCGAATGGGCCTTGGGCCAGATTCGAGTTTGGCCCACATCAGACTCGAATCAGGGTCTATAGTTAGGGATAGACTCGAGATATAATCAGACTTTTTGCAGAATTCGTGAGGGATTAAGCAATAAGCGATCTCGAGTTTATAAGCTTGGTGCGTGTTCTTTCGGAGAGAATCAGTTCGTAGGATCGTTCGTGTATCGTTCGTTCAGCCTCTGATAGTCTCCGTGTTTCGTAGTTGACAGTTGTTTCCGTCTACCCGTTAACGAGGATTCCGCAGTCATTGACGGCTCCGCGTCTAGATAGATCTCGTAGTGGTAGACCTTACAAATAGGACTCGGCTAAGAACTAAAAATAAATGCAAATTACAATAAAGAAATTAAATGCATAACAAAATAAATTAAAATAAGATAAAAAAAAGTAAAGAATAAGGAAGGATAATACCAGATCATTCAAATGGAGGAGGCGGCGGAGGAGGACCGAAGACGCTGTTGAAGTAGTCGGTATACGGCATCTGGCCATGGGTGAACAGTGCAGTCGGCGGAACCAAGTGAGGAGGCATCGGGTCTGGGAGGTCCTGCCTGCCATGCACCGTATAGCGCTGATAAGTATGTACGGCAGAGTTATAGGCCTGGTAGTCGGGCATCATGTAATCCTCATAAGACTGATAAGGCATACAGACTGCAGAGTCCTCGTGATGTTGGACTCCCTCCCAATATGCCCAGTCATGGTGCTGGTAGTAGGCATTTTGGTATGCCAAGGCCCTCTGCCCATCCTATAACTGATCTACCCGACCTGCTAAGTGATCGACCCTATCATAGATATGGGTCATACACCCATTCATCTCATCTAGCCTCTGGGTCACATCCTCTCGGAACTCACCCTGACCCACTGCTATATCCTGTATCCGCCTCATCATGCGGTCAAAATCAAAACTGTCATTACCTCGACTGTGCGAGGTAGACGTACTTATGTTCGGCTCAGAATGCCGAACTCCTGCCTCATTGGCGACCTTCTCCTCTCTCTCTCTCTCTCCTCTCATCCTCAGTGTAGTCCTCGTTATACGACTCATTTGTCTCTTTGTCGAATATCTCGAACCCTTCGTTAACTTCCCTAAAAATGAAAGTAGGGAACATGGCAGCCGTAATGGACGTTGCTGAAATGGGGGATAGCAGGGAATTGGGCGAAAGTGAGTCCGTCCTCTCAAGGAACTTGGAGATCAACCAAGCATGGAGGATGATCGTCCTCTCTCTCGTCTCGTACGTGGCCCATAAATCATTCATAATTGTCCATGCAAAGGACAGTCTGGGCCTACCCTTAAGAAGGGCGTGAAGGACTGTGATATCCCTATGCGTGACTTTGGTTAGGTCGCTATCACGAGGTAAGATGTTATTCACAAGAATCTTGTGAAGCACCTTACACCTTGGAGACAAAGCCTTTCGGCTGTAGGAAGTGGAGGACTCGGAATCCAAAATGGATGGGATAAAAACTCTATTAACCTGCTCTGTCCACTCCCCTGACCAAGTAATATTAGTGAAGGCCAATTGGGCCTCATTCCTATACTCGTACCCATGCTAGTTAGACCCTTCGTAGCCTACCCCAGTATCTAAATTAAATAATTGGTGAAGGATTTGTGCATCCATTGCCACATCCCTACCATGGACGGTACCTATCAACCTAAAATCATTCGCTGAACGACCCGTCTCCCTCTGTAGGGTAGACATCCACTCAACTACATAAGCCTGATAAATATCGTGGCCGCCCAACTCAAGCACACCTTCCCACCCTTGATAGTCGAAAAGGTATGGGATCCAGTAGTCCTCAAAATCACTCCTTTTAACCCTCTTTTCAACTAACACCTTATTTGAATATTTCCTATACATAAACAAGTGTGTTCTAACGTGTTCAGGGTGTTGGGATAATAGGAGGTTTGGAGACCAATCTATAGGGACATTAACATTTTGGGTTCGTTGCCTCGTTCTCCTCGACATCTACAATTTGTGCCAACCAACCACAATATGTATGAGATAAATTAAATAATGTAACCTATAACTGCAATTTGCACAATTATGCTTACTTAAAAAAATGCAACTCTATATATATATATATATATACTCTTTTACGCTCACATTTTGCATCTTATATACATACATACATATATATATATATTTATATATATATATATATATATATATATATATATATATATATATATATATATATATATATATATATATATATATATATATATATATATATTGAATCTATAATTTGCCATTATTTTAAGCACTAAACACATATCATGTTTTCAATAAAAATCATTTAGCACATAGGATTAATTTTTAAGCTAATCACCCACGTTTTATAATTTTAACAATATATGCACATTTTGGCAACCAACTTTATAAATCAAAATTAATTTCTTCAAATTAACCATGACAAATTAACAAACTTAACAAATAAACACATATCTCATAAAACATATATCTAGGTTATCATCAAAATCATGCAATTTCATATACTTTGACTCTAAAAAGTCAAAATCACCATGAAAACTCTATGGATGACCATGAAGCTCAAACTTTCATTTTTGCTCAAAAAGTATGAAATAAGTTGCAATAACTCAATAAAAACACTAACCTTGGTGATTGGAAGCTTAACTTGGTACAAATCTAGCTTTTTTCTTCCACACTTTCCCTACCAAAAAATCTTCAAAAATGGATGAAACTACCCACAAGGAGGTAATATCTAACCAAGATCTTTGATATTTGTGAACATGTAGGTGTTTCGAAGCTTAAATTTTCAAATTTTAGGCACAAAATTGATGTTTTTGGGAGAGAGCCGCACACCCAAGCGTAGCCTATTGTTCTAGGGTTGTGAAAATGGTGAAATGAGGCTCAAATCTGCATTTTATCTCGATGGGACGCAGGGCCAGCACAGGCCTGCGCCCCTCCCTGCGCCCAACTCAGTTAAAATTTCATTTTTTACTGTTTTGGTACGCGGGCTGTAAATCTTTCTAATTTTTGATATGGAATGTAGTCTAAAAATTTTTATGAGGGCTAAATAAATCAATTAATTTTATCGTTATAACCTACCCTTCCCAACTTAGACTTTTGTGACGTCCTTGTCACATCAAAATTAATTTATCGGTTACTGTCACACCCCGTTACCCCGGTTGGCAACGAAGCGTGACGTCGCGGAAGCGTAACCATAATCATAACGAACGCCCACTATATGGACGTTTTTAAAAATACATTGATTTAACTTCAAATATAAATGTTGTCTTACATAACCAAAATACAGCCTAAGCAGTTCTTAAAATACCAAGATTTAAATACACAATTTAAATTATCAGGAAAAATGCAAATAAATCTCTGAGTTTGAAAATGATGCGACTCCAAAATGAACGGAAGCCTTGGAATGCTTCCGATAAATTCGCATGCCTTAAACACCTGAAAATACATGCTAAAATACGTCAACAAATTGTTGGTGAGCTCATAGGTTTACGTGAAAAGACCAGTTTTATGGACATTATCAGATGAGTTGAATTTATAAAATCATAAATTTCGTGTATGTATTACATAAACCATCATGCAACCGAAGCTTAATTAAAATGAGTTTGCCCTGTGCAGTATCCTCGACTGTAATACCGTGTGTTGAATATATATGCACTCGCTGTTAGCCGACCCGAACTAACCCGAAAGGGGGACATGACTCCCAATAGATCTATCCACAATATATTCGCGCTTGCAAATAAATGCAATTAACGGTTCATGATTTGAGGGCTGATGGATCCAAACATGTAATACATATAAGAAATAAACAGTTTTGATGTCCATATTAAAACAGTGCATGTATTTCCACCCCAAAAGATAGTGAAAATAGGGGCTATGAAGACTCACCGAACTTGTGATGGCAAAAACGAGCGAAAAGTGCAATTTTTCGTTAGTTGATGGATGGTGCACCGAGCGTGATTAATCGAGCCCTAAATGACAATAGCGACTTAATATCTCTAATATATGATAAAATATATTTATAGATTTTTATGTCTTAAATCACCCAACATTACAAGTTTATATTTAAAACCCGCTTAAAACGTCAAGTATATATATATATATATATATATATATATATATATATATATATATATATATATATATATATATATATATATATATATATATATGATTTTCCAGCTTTTTCGTAGGTTTTCGGCCTACTTTGAGGCTGTTTTTGACCAAGCTCCAAAACGTTTTAGGCTTTGGTTTTCCAGGATATTAAACTACTATATACAAAGGATTCTTAGAATCAAGAACGACCATTTTTCGAGATGTTTAGGTTGGTGAAAAAGCTTTTTAAAAACCCTATGTTGGCTATTTTTGAGCTGTCAAACTCTCGGTTTCCCAAATAATTTCTGGAGGTCTTAAACTTGAAAATAAATTATGAAAACTTCCAGATCTATAGTTAAGACATAGATATAACCTTTGGGACAAGAATCAACTCATTTCGTTAAGTTATGAATTAGTTATGATTTATCAAAGTCGATATAAATTTTCTGCCAAAAATCCGCAGTTTATAAACTTGAAATTACTTATAATTCTTGTTGTTTATTCAAAGACTACTTGTATAAAAGTTATAAAAGTTATAAAACACATATGTATCACTTGTTTTCATAATGCTAACACTTTTACGATGTGTTCATATGTAACAACCTAGCTTTTATCTAAGTCTTTTATTTTGTTTTGATCCAAATAATGTAAATTTATTTACATTATTAGTTTTGTAAATTAATTAAGATTAAGATTATTAAATTAAATTATAATTGTCTTGTGAAATTATTAAATATGATTAAATTAAAAGATAAGTAAAATACAAAAGTTTAGTGGGTTAAATAGCAAAAATGATAAATTTACATATAAAAACAAAAATTAATGATCAATTAAGATCATTAATCATCAAACCTCTCTCTCTCTTCTCTCACTCTAAACTCACGGCAATTTCAACAAAATCATCAAGAAAGTTCATAAAATTGCAATAAATTTGGGAAGCAATCAAAGAAGAAGTTACAACAATCCTTCAACAACAAGAATCTACAAGAATTAAAGGTAATTATTTCTTAAATCTTGAAAATTTATGTGTTTTGGTTCGGTTTTGGTAAAAACCGAAACCAAAGAATTAAAAATGAGAAATTTATAAGTTGCATGTATAAGAATTTTGTAGATTATGATAAATTTAAGTTAATAGATGATAAAGAAACAAGAATTTTAGTTTGAATTATCCAAATAAGAAGAAAATCGGAATTTTTATGAAAAAGAATGTTCTTGACAAAAAAATGATGAATTTTGGATGATCTTGATTAAAATATGATGTTATTGATAGGAAAATTAGTATAAAAACACTCAAATAGTGATATTACATCAATATATTTCATTGCATGTTGATAAAAATGAAAGTTTGATAATTATTGATAAAATCCGTATGAATATATATGAAGAACATGATGAACAATTCTGGGAAAATTATAAGTATCAAGATCCGAATTCGGTTGAACCCGAATTCGGATGGTGCTCTTATTTCGGATACCACAATGATCCTAATTCGGATATAGTATTTCGGATCATGAAAGATCCGAATTCGGTACCCATTTTATGATCCTAAATTCGGTCAAATGCTCAATTCGGATGATGAAATTGGTTGGTCCAAATTCGGATCATCCTTTGGTCCGAATCCAGATGTCAGATCCGATTTGGTACGAATCCGGGTCCCTGATCCGGATGGATCCGAATCCGGATCCCAATCCGGGCTGATCCGAAATTTATGGTCCGAAATACAATTATTATATTTAATATTTTAGTTAAGATAAATGACTATATAAATATATATATTGTTATATATATATTTAGAGAACTTTTGGAGAATTTAAAAGAATAAAGAATATGAACGAACAAAAGATTGATGAACTGAAAGTTATCAGAATCAGATAGAATTAAAGATCTAATGACCAAAAGATGATGAAATTCCCTGATAATGATGATGATATTGACATGAGATTTATATAATATGTCTCTGGACAGGTTTAGTTAATATCTGAACAAAGATTTAAAGACTTAAAGACTTAAAAGCGGGTCAGAGAATTGATTGACAGATTACAGATTGACAAAGATAAAATCCTGAGATAACTCAGGTGGCAGATTTTTATATCTGTTTGATAAAGATCCAGACCTGTGAGTTATAGATATTCAGATTGAACATGCATAAATTCCGGTTGAGATATATTGTTGATGATAGATTTATTGACATTCATTTTATCAGCTGGATTGAAACCTGTGCACACTATGGTTCGGTGTTGCCCAGTGGATCATGATAGCTATTTGATTATCATTTCATATTGCATTTAAGATTTCTTCAAACATTGCTTTATGATTCATTGCTATCATGACTTCTATGACTTAAGCTTTCATTATTGATCAGACACTTGATAGATTTATTCAGCTTGATTAGCCTTGATAGTCTATTGTTCTAGACTTGGCTACTTCACCACTTCTTATGAACTTGGTAATGACCTCCGATGTTCCGCCATATTGACTTACTGGTAGCTAGCCCAGTATGTGGCTGATCCCCACGATTTAAGCGTGAGTGTGGCCTGGACATCATCCTATTCTATGATTCTATATCTCAATCATGAGGGCTGTAGCGGCAGCCAAGACATATCACGCTAAGACTAATGACTCCGCTTGACACGCATGTTGATATTGAAAATCTATAAACTCACTAAGCTTTGCTTACAGATGTTGCATTAATATTTTACAGGAAAAGCCAAAGGAAAATCACCTGCAGGACCTAGTACTTAGGTCATTCAAGATCCAAGTTTTGAAGCTTTCTTAGACCACTACTCAACAAACTTTCTGGTACTGATTGGAAGACAGCAAATGTGGTGGTTTGGGTAGACTTGATGTGACTTATGATGTTATGAGTAGATTAGATGTTACCCTTTTATAACTTTATTTTGAAATATGTAAACTTAAATCCTAATCTGTAATGTACATGTAATTTTATTTTTCCGCAATTTAATTACCCTATCTTAGTATGATTGATATCGTGTTGCATGAATTGGGACCTAGACTTTGAGAACTGACCCAGGGGAGGTCTTCACATCATATGTTCATAAACACATTTAAAGAAACAATCTAAAAAAAAACTAGAAATTTATAAACTTGAGTTTTTATGAAACTTGTTGTTGTTGGTGATTATATATATTATGCAAGACTTATATAAACATAAATATATGATGAAATAAGTTAGTATTTACTTACTTTGAAGTATTTAGAATATGATTTTGAGTAGAAGTTGAAATCCTTGCAAGGTGTGCACCAAAAACACTTGAATTTCTTGAAGAACACTTGAATGAAAAGATTTTTGATGTGTGTGTGTATAGATCTGGTTTTTAGAGGAGAAAAGGAGATATTTTTGATGTTTGAAGTGTGGAAAAGAAGTGAGAAATGAGGCCTTATTTATAGACAATGTGTTTGGTCTTTCAAATGATGAAAGGCATTGAAAGTAGGAGGTTGTGTGCACTTTTTAACAAAATGATTGTGTTTAAAGTAATATTAAAAAAAATTGAAGTCAAACTCTAAAAGGAACATGCCTATAGTCCGGCCATATATACATGTATTTACATGTATTTTCATTTTTTTTGGATAAAAGTATTTAGAAATGTATTCTTGTATTTCCCTTTTCTTGTAATTTCATTAATACTTATGGATGCATTGTTTTAATGAATTGTTTTAGTCTTGCATAATTACTGATAAGTAATTGTATTAGTGTTTGATTAGTGTCACTAATCATAATTTAATTATGTACTTAGTTGAATTAATCCCTCATATCGTAAATTGATCGGATTAATTGATTTCCCGATTCATCGCACCGATGAATTTGATTCTAATGGAGTTGAATTTTCAAATAAACCTTGTTAATCACTTGATTAATTTCTAATGACCACTGATTAGGTTATAATTGGCTATTAAATACAGATTAGGTCATTTTTTCTAACCTGGTTTAGTGCCGGATGTTACAGTCTCCCCTGTTAATGGAATTTCGTCCCGAAATTTTATCTTGTTTCCTCAGGGGTATTGTTACTTAAGAGTAGATGAGAGTATGTTTGCTTTAACTGGCCTTTAGATGCCCTAGTGAATTCTGGTTCATGTCTAATATTTCCATCTGACCTTGAGGATGGGTATCCAACTGTGCTTCAATCCTTTGACCTTACGGTCCATGATTTCAACCGTCTCTTTGATGAAGCAAAGTTTATCAGTTAGTTGGATCTCTCCCTAGGGGTAACAAGTCTCTCCTCTAACAACCACTTCTTCTTATTCGATACATGGAAGGTATTGTGCATGCTGCTAAGCTCTGGTGGTAACTCTAAACGATAAGCTACGAGTCCAATCCCCTTTAAGACTTTGTATTGCCAATGTATCGAGGGTTTAATCATCATTGTTTCCCAAATCGTAACACGCCCTTCCATGGCAAGACTTTCATCAGTACTTGTTCTCCTAATTAGAACTCAAGGGAATTTCAATTTTCATCTGCATAACTTTCTTACCATCGCAGGCAACTTTTAGTCAGTTCCGTATCTGTACTATCCTTTTGGTAGTTTCGTGAATGGTCTTAGGGCCTGTGATTTGGCTATTTCCAACTTTTACCCGACAAATCGGCGATCGGCACTTTCGCCCGTTGAGGGCCTCAAACGGAGCAGCTTTAATACTCGAGTGATAGCTATTGTAGTTAATAATTCCACTAAGGCAATTGAGTATCCATTACACATGCTCTTAATGTGTGTTCTAGGGGTTGGATCGTTCTATTATTCTGACCATTGGTCTGAGGGTGATATGTGGTACTCATGTCCAAGTTTGTATCCAAAGCTTGTAGTAATAATTGCCAAAAGTCTTGATGTAAATCTGCTATTCGTATCCGAAATGGTTTAAATAGGCACTCCGTGTACGGAGATGACTTCCTTGAGGTACGTTTGGACTAGCTTATTCATTCTGTTGTTCTCCTTGATTGGTAGGAATGTGCGGATTTTGTTAGGCGGTCGACTAATACTCAAATGGTTTCTTAGGTTTGTCTTAACTTTGGAGCGTGTTAGGAATTTGTTGACACATGTGGCAATGTCACCCTTCATGTTAGGCCACCCGTACAACTCCTTAAGTACATGATACATTTTATCAGATCCGGGGTGAACGACATATCTTAATTTGTGTCCTTCATCCATAGCCAGCTTTCTTATTCCACCAAACAGAGTAATCAGATTCTATTCATGAAATATCGATTTTTATTAGCCCTTATCCTAAACTATTTATCCACTTGTACTCTTAACGGCTTGGCTCATTAGTTTTCCTCAGGTGATAACGAATTTTCACGGTTGCAATTACTTATTAGTTCCATCCAACGGTACTACTTCGTATTCGACTCTTTCTGGTTCAAGATGTGTTGGAGGCTCTTATGGTCAGTGAATACAATACACTTCATACCGTACAACTAATGTCTCCAAGGATAGAGACTACTGCTTCAAGATCTAGATCATGCGTTGTGTAAATCACCTAGTGAACCTTAAGTTTTCATTAAGCATAAGCTATGACCCTATCTTTCTATACCAACCCATTGTGTGAAGCGTCACAGTAATCTAGAAATTTCTTGCTTCTCTTGGATAAAATAAGCGCACTGCACAGTTTGTGCTTTTATAACTGATATGATGTCTCCTGATCCTCGCCCCAATGATACTTAATGTCCTTTCGGGTCAGTTCTGTTAGAGCTCCGGTGATCTTTGAGAAATTTTTGATAATTGCCTATAATAAGTGGCGAGTCTTATGGACTGTCGTATCTCTATGGGGGTTCTAAGAGTTGACCAATTCCTGATAGCCTCGATCTTTGTGGGGTCGACTTGGATCCCTTTACTATTGATCACGTGACGGAGAAATCTTACCTATCTTAGCCCAAAAGTCAAACTTAGAGAAGCTTGGCATGTGGTTTTCCTTTCTTTATCAACTCTAGAATCAGTCTTAAATGTTTGCTCGTGCTCCTCCTTGCTTCACGAGTAGATTAAGATGAATACAATCACGAATAAGGTTTGCACACCCGTTTATGAGGTCCATGAATACCGTCGCGACACTGGTTAATCCAAACGGTATTAATAGGAATTTATGATGACCGAAACGGAATTTGAAGGCTGTCTTTGGAATATCTTTCTTGCGAACTCTAACCTGATGATAACCACACCTTAGGTCGATCTTCGAATAGAAGCTTAATTCTTTGGTCAAACAAGTCATTGATCCTTCTGAGCGGGTATCGGTTCCTTTAGTTTATTTAGCTCTTGGTAGTTGATACACATTCTGATGGTTCTATCCTTCTTCTTTATGAAAAAAACTGGAGCTCCTCCAAAGCGAGGAACTCGGTTTGATAAACCATTTATCTAAGAACTCCTACAGTAGGTTGGACGATTGTAACACTATTGATGGGGCTAATCGGCATGGTGCTCGAGCCTCTGGTTCCGCACCTGATACTAGACTGATTTTTGAATTTGACTTGTCTCGATGTTGGGTGTTCAGGTAAGTGTTCTGGAAAAACGTTGGGGTAACCATAAATAATAATAATATTTTCGAGCCGCTTTTCCTTTGGCTCCCTCTCAATCAACAGTTCAGGGTCCTAATGCTAGAGATGATGCATACTTTGGTATTTCTTGCTTTGCGTTAGACAGTAAGGACCTTCTTATTGGCTAAAGATATATGAACTGTGTTCTTGTTGCATATTATTTCCACATGATTTTCGATAGCCAATCCATGCCTATGACCACGTAAACACTTCCCAGTTTGATGGGTATCAAGTCTGTTTCAAAGAGTCGGCCTACTAATTCTAAGGAGCATCCTCGACTTATATTATTTGTCTTAAGTGTCCCACTATCATCAACCTCAATAGCATAAGTAGCACTTAATGGAATTTATCTGCTTAGTGAACTTAGTTGATATAAAGCTCCTATTAGAACCAGTATCAAATAGTAGAAATGCATAAGTGGTATCTAATGGGGTAGGAGGATAAGTCTATGGGTTTGAAATTTCTTAGGCAGATAGTCACAACTTTATCTTCTCCTACGCAGAGTTGTAGTTAAAACTTAATTCCTCATAAAAGTTCTTGATACTTAATCCTTGTATATGATATGGTCAGAATTTTCTGATAAATTCTTAAGCCTTGTTTACCCTAAGATATATCAGATAGCATAGCCTAGATAAATACTATAAAATGGTAGAAGGGTACTAAGTATGAGATGCCTCTGGGGTTTCCTCGTACTCCAGAGCGTTAAGTCATTGGGTTAGTTCTACATTACCGGCTTTGCACTCTGCTACGCTGTCACAATTTAATCGCTTGGGTATTCTGGTTGTCCCAAGGTATATTGAGGGTTTGTATTGCCTCCTGCTTAATCCTTGCGACGATCTCACCGACCTCTTGTTGGATTTTGTTGAAATTGGAGGTCATTTCTGGCGGCCCTTGCCACTAACAGGGGCATCGTTTGTTACATAGGTTTCTGGGTATGTGTCGGCACTTGAGAGGAAAATGGTGATCCGACTTCAAACTGGTTTTGGATCCCTTCCTAGTTTCTCCACTCTTGGAGAGTGTGAGGCATCCATCCCCACTGTCTTACGTTCGCCTATCGTTACAGTTGCGGGCTTCGCTGATGAGTAGGTACCGGGATAGACTCCCGTTGTGCTAGTCACACCCTTTTCCTAGGGGTGAACTTCCTTAATGGTCCATTGGGATGGCTTCTGAATAGGTGTAGGGTGGCATATGTGGTGGTGATGGTGGAGCAATTTGTGTTGCAGGGCCACAATTGCCCTCCTTGTGCTTTGACGAGTCCACTACATCGTCATTGATTTAGTCTGGGTGGTTTCCCGATCCAAAGAAAACCTCAGTGTCACCTTGGCTTCTATGTTTCATGGGTGAGAATTCATCCTCTGAGTCAAAGGGGATAATAACCATATTGTTCGACAAGTTATTGTCATCAGGATCCATATATGTGTTCATAGTTCTTGAAGAAAACTTAGTTTTGTAACAGTAATAGTCTAGGTACTAATGCAACCTAGTTCACTATAACTATGGCTCTGATACTAATCTGTCACACCCCGTTACCCCGGTTGGCAACGAAGCGTGACGTCGCGGAAGCGTAACCATAATCATAACGAACGACCACTATTTGGACGTTTTCAAAAATACATTGATTTAACTTCAAATATAAATGTTGTCTTACATAACCAAAATACAGCCTAAGCAGTTCTTAAAATACCAAGATTTAAATACACAATTTAAATTATCAGGAAAAATGCAAATAAATCTCTGAGTTTGAAAATGATGCGACTCCAAAATGAACGGAAGCCTTGGAATGCTTCCGATAAATGCGCATGCCTTAAACACCTGAAAATACATGCTAAAATACGTCAACAAATTGTTGGTGAGCTCATAGGTTTACGCGAAGAGACCAGTTGTATGGACATTATCAGATGAGTTGAATTTATAAAATCATAAATTCCGTGTATGTATTACATAAACCATCATTCAACCGAAGCTTAATTAAAATGAGTTTGCCCTGTGCAGTATCCGCGACTGTAAAACCGTGTGTTGAATATATATGCACTCGCTGTTAGCCGACCCGAACTAACCCGAATGAGTGACATGACTCCCAATAGATCTATCCACAATATATTCGCGCTTGCAAATAAATGCAATTAACGGTTCTTGATTTGAGGGCTGATGGATCCAAACATGTAATACATATAAGAAATAATCAGTTTTGATGTCCATATTAAAACAATGCATGTATTTCCACCCCCAAAAGATAGTGAAAATAGGGGCTATGAAGAGTCACCGAACTTGTGATGGCAAAAACGAGCGAAAAGTGCAATTTTTCGTAAGTTGATGGATGGTACACCGAGCGTGATTAATCGAGCCCTAAATGATAATAGGGACTTAATATCTCTAATATATGATAATATATATATTTATAGATTTTAATGTTTTAAATCACCCAACATTACAAGTTTATAATTAAAACCCGCTTAAAACGTCAAGTTTATATATATATATATATATATATATATATATATATATATATATATATATATATATATATATATATATATATATATATATATATATATATATATATATATATATATATATATATATATATATATATATAATTTTCCAGCTTTTTCGGAGGTTTTTCGGCCTATTTGAGGCTGTTTTTGACCAAGCTCCAAAACGTTTTAGGCTTTGGTTTTCTAGGAGATTAAACTATTATATACAAAGGATTTTTTGAATCAAGAACGGCCATTTTTCGAGATGTTTAGGTTGGTGAAAAAGCTTGTTAGAAACCCTATGTTGGCCATTTTTGAGCTGTCAAACTTTCGGTTTCCCAAATAATTTCTGGAGGTCTTAAACTCCAAAATAAATTATGAAAACTTCAGGATCTATAGTTAAGACATAGATCTAACTTTTTGAGAAAGTCAACTATTTCGTTAAGTTATGAATTAGTTATGATTTTTCAAAGTCGATATAAATTTTTGCCGAAAATCCGCAGTTTATAAACTTGAAATAACTTATGATTCTTGTTGTTTATTCAAAGACTACTTGTATAAAAGTTATAAAAGTTATAAAACACATATATATCACTTGTTTTCATAATGTTAACACTTTTATGATGTGTTCATATGTTCATAAACACATTTAAAGAAACAACTTAAAAACAAAAACTAGAAATTTATAAACTTGAGTTTTTATGAAACTTGTTGTTGTTGGTGATTATATATATTATGCAAGACTTATATAAACATAAATATAAGATGAAATAAGTTAGTATTTACTTACTTTGAAGTGTTTAGTTGAAATCCTTGCAAAATATGCACCAAAAACACTTGAATTTCTTGAAGAACACTTGAAGAACACTTGAATGAAAAGATTTTTGATGTGTGTGTGTGTGTATAGATCCGGTTTTTAGAGGAGAAAAGGAGAGATTTTTGATGTTTGAAGTGTGGAAAAGAAGTGAGAAATGAGGCCTTATTTATAGGCAAAGTGTTTGGTCTTTCAAATGATGAAAGGCATGGAAAGTAGGAGGTTGTGTGCACTTTTTAACAAAATGATTGTGTTTAAAGTAATATTAAAAAAATTGAAGTCAAACTCTAATAAATCACATGCCTATGGCTGGCCCTCTAATGTGTTATACATGTATTTTCATTTTTTTTTTTTGTATAAAAGTATTTAGAAATGTATTCTTGTATTTCCCTTTTCTTGTAATTTCATAAATACTTTTAGATGCATTGTTTTAATGAATTGTTTTAGTCTTGCACAATTAATGTTAAGTAATTGTATTAGTGTTTGATTAGTGTCACTAATCATAATTTAATTATGTACTTAGTTGAATTAATCCCTCATATCGTAAATTGATCGGATTAATTGATTTCCCGATTCATCGCACCGATGAATTTGATTCTAATTGAGTTGAATTTTCTAATAAACCTTGTTAATCACTTGATTAATTTCTAATGACCACTGATTAGGTTATAATTGGCTATTAAATACAGATTAGGTCATTGTTGCTAACCTGGTTTAGTGCCAGATGTTACTGTCTCCCCCTGTTAAGGGAATTTCGTCCCGAAATTTTATCTTGTTTCCTCAATGGTATTGTTATTTAAGAGTATATGAGAGTATCTTTGCTTTAACTGGACTTTGCATGCCCTAGAGAATTCGTGGTCATGCCTAGAATTCCATCTGACCTTGAGGATGGGTATACAACTGTGCTTCCATCCTTTGACCTTACGGTCCATGATCTCAACCGGCTCTTTGATGAAGCGAAGTTTATCAGTTAGTTGGATCTCTCCCAAGGGGTAACAACTGTCTCCTCTAACAACCACTTCTTCTTATTCGATACGTGGAAGGTATTGTGCATGCTGCTAAGCTCTGGTGGTAACTCTAAACGATAAGCTACGAGTCCAATCCCCTTTAAGACTTTGTATTGCCAACGTATCGAGGGTTTAATTATCCTTGTTTCCCAAATCTTAACACGCCCTTCCATGGCAAGACTTTCATCAGTACTTGTTCTCCTAATTAGAACTCAAGGGATTTTCTATTTTCATCTGCATAACTTTCTTACCATCGCAGGCAACTTTTAGTCAGTTCTGTAACTGTACTATCCTTTTGGGTAGTTTTGTGAATGGTCTTAGGGCCAGTGATTTGGCTATTTCATACTTCTACCCGACAAATCGGCGATTGACACTTTCGCCCCTAGAGGGCCTCAAACGGAGCAGCTTTAATACTCGAGTGATAACTATTGTAGTTAATAATTCCACTAAGGCAAGTGAGTATCCATTACACAGGCTCTTAATGTGTGTTCTAGGGTTTGGATCGTTATATTATTCTGATCATTGGTCTGAGGGTGATAAGTGGTACTCATGTCCAAGTTTGTATCCAAAGCTTGTAGTAATAATTTCCAAAAGTCTAGATGTAAATCTGCTATTCGTATCCGAAATGATTTAAATAGGCACTCCGTGTCCAGAGATAACTTCCTTGAGGTACGTTTGGACTAGCTTATTCATTATGTTGTTCTTCTTGATTGGTAGGAATGTACGGATTTTGTTAGGCGGTCGACTAATACTCAAATGCTCTCTTATGTTTTTCTTAACTTTGGAGCATGTTAGGAATTTGTTGACATATGTGGCAATGTCACCCTTCATGTTAGGCCACCCGTACATCTTCTTAAGGTCATGATACATTTTATCGGATCCGAGGTGAACGACATATCTTAATTTATGCCCTTCATCCATAGCCAGCTTTCTCATTCCACCAAACAAAGTAATCAGATTGTATTCATGAAATATCGATTTTTATTAGCTCTTATCCTAAACTATTTATCCACTTGTATTCTTAACGGCTTGGCTCATTAGTTTTCCTCAGGTGATAACGAATTTTCACGGTTGCAATTACTTATTAGTTCCATCCAACGTTACTACTTCGTATTCGACTCTTTCTGGTTCAAGATGTGTTAGAGGATCTTATGGTCTGTGAATACAATACACTTCATACCGTACAACTAATGTCTCCAAGGATAAAGACTACTGCTTCAAGATCCAGATCATGCGTTGTGTAAATCACCTAGTGAACCTTAAGTTTTCATTAAGCATAAACTATGACCCTATCTTTCTATATCAACCCATTGTGTGAAACGTCACAGTAATCTACAAATTTCTTGCTTCTCTTGGATAAAATAAGCGCACTGCGCAGTTTGTGCTTTAATAACTGATACGATGTCTTCTGATTCTCGCCCCAATCATACTTAATGTCCTTTCGGGTCAGTTCTATTAGAGCTCCGGTGATCTTTGAGAAATTTTTGATAATTGCCTATAATAAGTGGCGAGTCTTAAGGACTGTCGTATCTCTATGGGGGTTCTAAGAGTTGACCAATTACTGGTAGCCTCGATCTTTGCGGGGTCGACATGGATCCCTTTACTATTGATCACGTGACGGAGAAATCTTACCTATCTTAGCCAAAAGTCAAACTTAGAAAGCTTGGCATGTGGTTGTCCTTTCTTTAATAACTCTTGAATCAGCCTTAAATGTTTGGTCGTGCTCCTCCTTGCTTTGCGAGTAGATTAAGATGAATAAAATCACGAATAAGGTTTTCACACCCAATTTATGAGGTCCATGAATATCGTCGCGGCACTGGTTAATCCAAACGGTATTAATAGGAATTTATGATGACCGATACAGAATCTGAAGGCTGTCTTTGGAATATCTTTCTTGCGAACTCTAACCTGATGATAACCAGACCCTAGGTCGATCTTCAAATAGAAGCTTAATTCTTTGGTCAAACAAGTCATTGATCCTTCTGAGCGGGTATCGGTTCCTTTAGTTTATTTAGCTCTTGGTAATTGATGCACATTCTGATGGTTCTATCCTTCTTCTTTATGAACAAAACTGGAGCTCATCCAAAGCGAGGAACTCAGTTTGATAAACCCCTTTATCTAAGAACTCCTACAGTTGGTTGGACGATTGTTACACTATTGATGGGGCTAATCGACATGGTGCTCGAGCCACTGGTACCGCACCTGATACTAGGCTGATTTTTGAATTTGACTTGTCTCGATGTTGGGTGTTCAGGTAAGTGTTCTGGAAAAACTTTGGGGTAACCATAAATAATAAGAATATTTTCGAGTCGCTTTTCCTTTGGCTCCCTCTCTATCAACACTTCAGGGTCCTAATGCTAGAGATGATGCTTACTTTGGTATTTCTTGCTTTGCGTTGGACAGTAAGGACCTTCTTATTGGCTAAAGGTATATGAACTGTGTTCTTGTTGCATACTATTTCTACACGATTTTCGATAGCCAATCCATGCCTATGACCACGTAAACACTTCCCAGTTTGATGGGTATCATGTCTGTTTCAAAGAGTCGGACTACTAATTCTAAGGAGCATCCTCGACTTATATTATTTGTCTTAAGCGTCTCACTGTCATCAACCTCAATAGCATAAGTAGCACTTAATGGAATTTATCTGCTTAGTGAACTTAGTGGATATAAAGCTCCTATCAGCACCAGTATCAAATAGTAGAAATGCATAAGTGGTATCTAATGGGGTAAGAGGATAAGTCTACGGGTTTGAAATTTCTTAGGCAGATAGTCACAACTTTATCTTTTCCTACGCAGAGTTGTAGTTAAAACTTAATTCCTCATAAAAGTTCTTGATACTTAATCTTTGTATATGATCTGGTCAGAATTTTCTGATAAATTCTTAAGCCTTATTTACCCTAAGATATGTCAGATAGTATAGCCTAGATAAATACTATAAAATGGTAGAAGGGTATTAAGTATGAGATGCCTCTGGGGTTTCCTCGTACTCCAGAGCGTTAAGTCGTTGGGTTATTTCTATATTACGGGCTTTGCGCTCTGCTAGGCGCTGTCACAATTTGTCTATTCCGTCTTGTTGAATCGCTTGGGTATTCTGGTTGTCCCAAGGTATATTGAGGGTTTGTATTGCCTCCTGCTTAATCCTTGCAAAGATCTCACCGACCTCTTGGTGGATTTTGTTGAAATTGGAGGTCGTTTCTGGCGGCCCTTGCCACTTACAGGGGCATCGTTTGTTACATAGGTTTCTGGGTAAGTGTTGGCACTTGAGAGGAAGATGGTGTTCCGACTTCAAACTGGTTTTGGATCCCTTCCTCGTTTCTTCACTCTTGGAGAGTGTGAGGCATCCATCCCCACTGTCTTACGTTCGCCTATCGTTACAGTTGCGGGCTTGGCTGATGAGTAGGTACCGGGATAGACTCCCGTTGTGCTAGTCACACCCTTTTCTTAGGGGTGAACTTTCTTAATGGTCCATTGGGATGGCTTCTGAATAGGGTGTAGGGTGGCATATGTGGTGGTGATGGTGGAGCAATTTGTGTTGCAGGGCCACAATTGCCCTCCTTGTGCTTTGACGAGTCCATTACATCGTCATTGATTTAGTCTGGGTGGGTTCCCGATCCAAAGTATACCTCAGTGTCACCTTGGCTTCTATGTTCCATGGGTGAGAATTCATCCTCTGAGTCAAAGAGGATAATAACCATATTGTTCGACATGTTATTGTCATCAGGGTCCATATATGTGTTCACAGTTCTTGAAGAAAGCTTAGTTTTGTAACAGTTATAGTCTAGGTACTAATGNGCTCCCCCGGTTGGCAGCGAGGCGTGACGAGTGCGGAAGCGTAACCATAATCATAATGAACGACCACTATATGGACGTTTTCAAAAATACATCGATATAACTTTAAAAGGTAGAAATGTTTTACATAACCCGTAAATAATAAAGAGTAGTTCGCAAGGTACAGAGATTTAAATACATAATTAAATTATCCAAAATAATGCAAATAAATCTCCGACGGTTTGAAAAGAATGCGACTCTTTAAGTGCGGAAGCTTGAAAGTGGTTACTTCTGAAGGCATACTTGCCTTAATTACCAGAAAATACATGCTAAAATACGTCAACAAAAATTGTTGGTGAGCTCATAGGTTTACGCAAAAAGACCAGTTGTATGGACATTATCAGATGAGTTGAATTTATAAAATCATAATTTTCCGTGTATGTATTACATAAACCATCATGCAACCGAAGCTTAATTAGAATGAGTTTGCCCTGTGCAGTATTCCCATACGTAATACCGTGTGTTGAATATATATGCACTCGCTGTTAGCCGAACCGAGCTAACACGAATGGAGGACATGACTCCCAATAGATCTATCCACAATATACTCGCGCTTACAAATAAATGCAATTAACGGTTCATGATATAAGGGCTGATGGAATCCGAACATGTAATACATATAAGAATTAAACAGTTTTGATGTCCATATGAAAACAGTGCATGTATTTCCACCCCCAATAGATAGTGAAAAATAGGGGCTATGAAGACTCACCGAACTTGTGATGGCAAAACTACGCACAAAAATGCAAATGTGCGTTGGTTGATGGGTGATGAAACCGGAGGTGGTTAACCGAGTCCTAAATGATAATAAGGACTTAATATCACCAATATATGATATTATGTATATTTATAGATTTTTATATCTTAAATCACCCAACATTACAAGTTTATAAATGAAATGCGCTTAAAACGTCAAGTTTATATATATATATATATAATTTTCCAGCTTTTTCGGAGGTTTTTCGGCCTACTTTGAGGCTGTTTTTGACCAAGCTCCAAAATGTTTTAGACTTTGGTTTTCTAGGACATTAAACTACTATATAAAAAGGATTTTTAGAATCAAGAACGGCCATTTTTCGAGTTGTTTAGGTTGGTGAAAGAGCTCGTTAAAAACGCTATGTTGGCCATTTTTGAGCTGTCAAACTTTCGGTTTCCCAATTAATTTCTGGAGGTCTTAAACTTCAAAATAATTATGAAAAATTGCAGATCTATAGTTAAGACATAGATCTAACTTTTGAGACAAGAATCAACTCATTTCGTTGAGTTATGAATTAGTTATGATTTTTCAAAGTCGATACAAATTTTCTGCCGAAATTCCGTAGTTTATAAATTTACAACAATTTATGATTCTTGTTGTTTATTCAAAGACTACTTGTATAAAAGTTATAAAAGTTATATAACACATATATAACACGTGTTTTCATAATATTAACATGTTTATAATGTGTTCATATATTCATATGCATATTTAAAGAAACAACTAAAAATAAAAACTAGAAACTTATAAACTTGAGTTTTTATGAAACTTGTTGTTGTAGGTGATTATATATATTATGCAAGACTTATATAAACATGAATATAAGATGATATAAGCTAGAATTTACTTACTTTGATTTGTTAGTAGAGTGAAAATGAGTAGAAGACTTGGTCTTGAAAGAGTTGCACAAGAATACTTTGAAATATTTGAAGAACACCAAAGTTGGAAATTTTGCTCTTTCACTTGGCCTTGGGGCCGGATTTTGAGAGAGGGAGGAAGAGAGCTTTTTGTTGTTGTAGTGTGGAAATGAATGAAGCTCAAGTCCTCTATTTATAGCCAAAGGAAAAAGTCTTGTAATTATGAAAGAGATGGGAGGTGGAGATTGTGTGCAAGTTTGCACAAGCATGGTGAAAAAGTTGATGTAGATTGTGCAAGGTTGGAGGATTAAAATAATGAGGTTGTGTACCTCCTATGGTGGCCGGCCATAGGAGGTAATTATAGTGTTTTTTTTTTTGTATAAATGTATTTAAAATGTATTCTTGTATTTTCCTTTTCTTGTAAATTCAAAAATACTT
Source organism: Centrapalus pauciflorus (assembly GCA_020465985.1). NCBI lineage: Eukaryota > Viridiplantae > Streptophyta > Magnoliopsida > Asterales > Asteraceae > Centrapalus > Centrapalus pauciflorus. The sequence goes on from JAANYP010002745.1 coordinate 113,007, forward strand.
TTTGAATGCATTGTTTTAATGAATTGTTTTAGTCTTGCATAATTAAGGTTAAGTAATTGTATTAGTGTATGATTAGTGTCACTAATCATAATTTAATTACGTACTTAGTTGAATTAATCCCTCATATCGTAAATTGATCGGATTAATTGATTTCCCGATTCATCGCACCGATGAATTTGATTCTAATTGAGTTGAGTCTTCTAATAAGCCTTGTTAATCATTTGATTAAGTTCTAATCACTATTGATTAGGCTATAATTGACTATTAAATGTGGATTAGGGCATCATTGCTAACCTCGTTTAGTGCCGGATGTTACAGTCTCCCCCTGTTAAGAGATTTTCGTCCCGAAATTAGCTCGTGTTCTCCATTTCTTGAGACGACTTCTTTAAGATAGATTAGTGTTAACTTATCCATCTTATCAGTCTCCTTGATGGGCAGGAAATATGCGGTTTTGGTAAGCAGATCCACAATCACCCAAATAGTGTCATAACCTCCAGAAGTCTTTGGCAGCTTGATGATGAAATCCATGGTGATGTTTTCCCACTTCCACTGGGGTATTTCTGGTTGAACTAGCAATCCTGATGGTTTCTGGTGCTCAGCCTTAACCTTCAAGCAGGTTAAGCACTTGCTGACATAGGTAGCAATGTCAGCCTTCATATTTGGCCACCAGTACATTCCTTTCAAGTCGTGATACATTTTATCTGACCCTGGATGAATAACATATCTTGTCTTATGCCCTTCATCCATGACCAGCTTCCTTACTCCTCCGAGTTTTGGTAGCCAAATTCTGCCCATGAAGTATCGACATCCATCCGGCTTGATTTCAAACTGCTTATCCATCCCTCTCAAGGCTTCATCCAGTATATTACCCTCCTTGACTGCTTCTTCTTGTGCCTCGCGGACTTGAGAGTTTAGGTTTGACTGTATAGTCATGACCAAAGCTCGGACTCTCAAGGGTTTAACCCGTTCCTTTTGGCTCAAGGCATCAGCTACGACATTTGCCTTCCCCGGATGATAACGAATTTCGCAGTCATAGTCACTAAGCAGTTCAACCCAACGACGTTGCCTCATGTTTAACTCTTTCTGATTCAGAATATGCTGAAGGCTTTTATGGTCTGTGAACACTGTGCACTTAGTTCCATACAGGTAGTGCCTCCATATTTTGAGAGCAAACACCACTGCTCCAAGCTCCAAGTCATGAGTCGTATAATTCACCTCGTGAATTTTGAGCTGCCGTGATGCGTAAGCAATGACTCTATCCCTTTGCATGAGCACACAACCTAATCCATTGTGTGAGGCATCACAGTAGACCACAAAATTTTCAGTCCCTTCAGGTAAGGACAGAATTGGTGCACTACACAACCTTTGCTTTAACTGCTGAAACGCCTTTTCTTGCTCTTCACCCCAGATATACTTCACATCCTTCCGAGTCAATTCTGTTAAGGAACCCGCTATCTTTGAGAAGTTTTCGATAAATCGCCTATAATAACCGGCAAGTCCTAGAAATTGGCGGATTTCCGTGGGGGTTCTAGGAGTCGCCCAGTTCTTTATGGCCTCGATTTTTGATGGATCAACTTGGATTCCCTGGCTGTTGATCACATGTCCAAGGAATTTAACTTCTCGCAACCAAAATTCACATTTTGAAAATTTGGCGTATAACTGTTCCTTTTCTAACAACTCCAAGATCAACTTGAGATGCTGTTCATGTTCCTCCTTATTTTTGGAATAGATGAGAATATCGTCTATGAACACTATTACAAATTTGTCCAGATACGGTTTACACACTCGATTCATGAGGTCCATGAATACGGCTGGTGCGTTAGTCAAACCGAATGGCATTACCTGGAATTCGTAATGCCCATAACGAGTTCTGAATGCTGTCTTGGGAATGTCTTCTTCCCGAACCTTTACTTGATGATAACCGGATCGCAGATCAATCTTGGAGTAGAAGCTAGATCCCTGTAGCTGGTCAAACAGGTCATCAATTCTGGGGAGAGGGTAGCGGTTCTTTATCGTTAACTTGTTTAGCTCTCGGTAGTCTATGCACATTCTGAAGGATCCGTCTTTCTTTTTCACGAACAAGACCGGAGCTCCCCAAGGTGAGGAACTTGGTCGAATGAATCCTTTATCCATCAACTCTTGTAATTGATTGGATAGCTCTTGCATTTCAGAAGGGGCTAGTCTATATGGGGCTCTTGCGACCGGTGCAGCTCCCGGCACCAAATCGATTTGGAACTCTACTTGTCTAGTTGGCGGAAGTCCAGGCAAATCTTCCGGGAAGACCTTCGGATAGTCACAAACCACTGGAATATCCTCAAGTCGCTTCTCCTCCGCATCTTTTTCTACAATTTGCACCAGTACTGCATGACAACCTCTCCTAAGGCACTTTAATGTTCTTAGGCCGGATATGACATTCAACTGTCGGTTCTTTCTTTCTCCTTGGACTGTTAGGAACTTCTTCTTGTGGAGTGGTATCCGTACCACTTTCTTACCACACAAAATCTCGGCATGATTGTGTGACAACCAATCCATACCAACTACTACGTCGAAACTTCCGAGTTCTATAGGCATCAAGTCTATTTTAAAGGGATGATCTGCCAGCTTCAGTGTGCATTCCTTAATGATACTACTTGCCTCTATCATTTTACCGTCAGCCAGTTCTATAGTATAAGAGTTGTCTAAGGGAAAAGGAGCGGCATTCAATTTCTTACTAAACTTATCAGATATAAAGCTCCTATCAGCCCCAGTATCAAAGAGTACGTAAGCATAAATGTCGTTTAAAAGAAACGTACCTGATACCACGTGGGGATCTTGACGAGCGTCACCTGCTCCCAACACAAAAGCTCTCCCCTGAGCTCCTCCACCATTCCTCAGCTTCGGGCACTCACTCTTGAAGTGCCCAGTAACTCCACATACAAAGCAGCCTTTTTGATTGCTGCCACTGGTTCCCGGGGCTCCAGTTTTACAGTCCTTGGCCATATGCCCCAAACGTTTGCATTTCTCACAGTGGGTTGGACAGGGACCCTGGTTGTGATGGAAGGTGCATTTAGTGCAGAAAGGCTTGGTACCGGTATAACCTCTTCTTGGCTCAGCTCCAGCTGCGTAAGCCTTAATGGTCTCGGGCTTTTTGGATTGTGAACCCGCATTCTTCCCCGTCTTGTCTTCCCACTTTCTTTTGTTCTCCCCGGCCTTGGCTTCATTTCTCCGGGCTACTTGGTCCATAAGATTATTGGCCATCCTGATGGCATCCTGCAGGGTGGATGGGTTTAAGGCAGTCACATTACCTTGAATTTGAGGAGCGAGTCCCCAAATGTAACGTTCAATCTTTTTGTACTCCGGGGTCACCATTTGAGGGCACAGAATGCTTAGCTCATGAAATCGGTTGGTGTACCCCGTCACATCTGTTCCCTTCATTGACAGGTTCCAGAACTCCGATTCCATTTTCTGGAGTTCGTTCCTCGGACAGTACTCGTCCGTCATCATTTGCTTCAACGCGGACCATGTGAGCTGGTAGGCTTTATCGATACTTACAGACTGGACATAGGAATTCCACCATGTGAGGGCGCTATCTTGTAGGGTGTGAGTAGCAAACTTCACCTTATCTCCCTCAGCACATCCGCTGACGCGAAAGACAGATTCTAACTTCTCAAACCATCGTATCAAGCCAACGGCTCCTTCAGTTCCGTTGAAATACCGAGGTTTGCAACTTAAAAATCCTTTAATTCCACAACCTTTTGCGTGGATTTCCGTTCGTCCCGTGGTGCGGCTAGCACCACCATCTCCATTGGCTGAGCTATTCCTATTTGCCTCATACGTGGCTATAGCGGCAGCCACTCTTTGTGCGACTAGCTCTTCAATGTCAGCAGCGTTCATTGCTCGTTTCGGCGGTATTATCTTAAAATTTTAAATAAAAAGCATAGTGTAAGAAATTGAATCTTAAAGAGGTAAATTTTCCTTAAAGCACAATACTATAATCATCAAACACAATTTCATAAATAACTTGCAATTTTCATTAATCATTCGAAATTTTCTTACATTAGGGGCGGGTTATTACCCGAAAATTTTGTCCTATACTATTACATGATATTTTCCTACCATTACAAAGATAGATAGAAGTGCACTAAGTGTGGGAGTGATCGGGGGTCTCTCCCTTTTCCATTGCGTTGAGGCGCTGAGTCAGCTCCTCGATCCGAGTTTGGCTTTCGGCTAGTTGCTGCCGAAGCTCATTCAGACCATTCTGTTGAATAGCAAGGGCGTGCTGATTAGCCCAGTAGATGTTGGAGTTTTGCAACTCCTCCCGCTCTAGACGAGCGGTCATCCCACCGATATCTAGGTTAAGTGATCGGATCTGGTGGTCATGCCTAGTCGACCGTGCTATCAGAAGGGGTATGGTCTGCTCGGTAGGCTCTTGGGTGAGGGTCGGGACAGGTGCGGAGGATGGTCCTCCTATCTCGAAGTTGGGAGGATTTCCCTCCATCTGCCTCCATTCACGGAGGGTCTCCGGTATCCAGGTCCATCGTCGGGCGTCTACCCGTCGGTGTGGTGGTGGGGGATTGGGCTGGGAAGTCGGGACAGGAATAGACTCCCCTGTTGGTGGGTTCACCCGCTTTCGGGGTGTGTACAGCATTTTGGGGCCGTTAGGGTATGGCCTATACGGCTTATAAGACGGCTCGGCTGGATGGTATGGAACGCGGGCAGGGACCGCTGGGGGCAGTGGATCTTCCTCCATTGGCTCCTCTTCCGTCTCCCACATCGGATCTTCCGAGGGATCCTCTTCCTCTGATGTGTCTTCCTCGTGGAAAATCTCAGTGGCCGTAGGGCTAGCAGGAGTGTACTCCTCCTCTGAATCTGATATGATGATTGTTTCCGGATGGGACATGATTTCTGCTATTAAAGTCCATTCATAGTCTTTTAGTTAGTTACAAGTTTCAAAATATTTTCTAAAATCAGTAAATCTTATGTGCAGTTATAGTCTAGGGTACTAATGCAACCTAGTTCACTATAACTATGGCTCTGATACCAATCTGTCACACCCTGCTCCCCCGGTTGGCAGCGAGGCGTGACGAGTGCGGAAGCGTAACCATAATCATAATGAACGACCACTATATGGACGTTTTCAAAAATACATCGATATAACTTTAAAAGGTAGAAATGTTTTACATAACCCGTAAATAATAAAGAGTAGTTCGCAAGGTACAGAGATTTAAATACATAATTAAATTATCCAAAATAATGCAAATAAATCTCCGACGGTTTGAAAAAGAATGCGACTCCTTAAGTGCGGAAGCTTGAAAGTGGTTACTTCTGAAGGCATACTTGCCTTAATTACCTGAAAATACATGCTAAAAATACGTCAACAAAAATTGTTGGTGAGCTCATAGGTTTACGCGAAAAGACCAGTTGTATGGACATTATCAGATGAGTTGAATTTATAAAATCATAAATTCCGTGTATGTATTACATAAACCATCATGCAACCGAAGCTTAATTAGAATGAGTTTGCCCTGTGCAGTATTCCCATACGTAATACCGTGTGTTGAATATATATGCACTCGCTGTTAGCCGAACCGAGCTAACACGAATGGGGGACATGACTCCCAATAGATCTATCCACAATATACTCGCGCTTACAAATAAATACAATTAACGGTTCATGATATAAGGGCTGATGGAATCCGAACATGTAATACATATAAGAAATAAACAGTTTTGATGTCCATATGAAAACAGTGCATGTATTTCCACCCCAATAGATAGTGAAAATAGGGGCTATGAGAACTCACCGAACTTGTGATGGCAAAACTACGCGCAAAAATGCAAATGTGCGTTGGTTGATGGGTGATGAAACCGGAGGTGGTTAACCGAGTCCTAAATGATAATAAGGACTTAATATCACCAATATATGATATTATGTATATTTATAGATTTTTATATCTTAAATCACCCAACATTACAAGTTTATAAATGAAATGCGCTTAAAACGTCAAGTTTATATATATATATAATTTTCCAGCTTTTTCGGAGGTTTTTCGGCCTACTTTGAGGCTGTTTTTGACCAAGCTCCAAAATGTTTTAGACTTTGGTTTTCTAGGACATTAAACTACTATATACAAAGGATTTTTAGAATCAAGAACGGCCATTTTTCGAGTTGTTTAGGTTGGTGAAAGAGCTCGTTAAAAACGCTATGTTGGCCATTTTTGAGCTGTCAAACTTTCGGTTTCCCAATTAATTTCTGGAGGTCTTAAACTTCAAAATAAGTTATGAAAAATTACAGATCTATATTTAAGACATAGATCTAACTATTGAGACAAGAATCAACTCATTTCGTTTAGTTATGAATTAGTTATGATTTTTCAAAGTCGATATAAATTTTCTGCCGAAATTCCGTAGTTTATAAATTTACAACAATTTATGATTCTTGTTGTTTATTCAAAGACTACTTGTATAAAAGTTATAAAAGTTATATAACACATATATAACACGTGTTTTCATAATATTAACATGTTTATAATGTGTTCATATATTCATATGCATATTTAAAGAAACAACTAAAAATAAAAACTAGAAACTTATAAACTTGAGTTTTTATGAAACTTGTTGTTGTAGGTGATTATATATATTATGCAAGACTTATATAAACATGAATATAAGATGATATAAGCTAGAATTTACTTACTTTGATTTGTTAGTAGAGTGAAAATGAGTAGAAGACTTGGTCTTGAAAGAGTTGCACAAGAATACTTTGAAATATTTGAAGAACACCAAAGTTGGAAATTTTGCTCTTTCACTTGGCCTTGGGGCCGGATTTTGAGAGAGGGAGGAAGAGAGCTTTTTGTTGTTGTAGTGTGGAAATGAATGAAGCTCAAGTCCTCTATTTATAGCCAAAGGAAAAAGTCTTGTAATTATGAAAGAGATGGGAGGTGGAGATTGTGTGCAAGTTTGCACAAGCATGGTGAAAAAGTTGATGTAGATTGTGCAAGGTTGGAGGATTAAAATAATGAGGTTGTGTACCTCCTATGGTGGCCGGCCATAGGAGGTAATTATAGTGTATTTTTTTTTTGTATAAATGTATTTAAAATGTATTCTTGTATTTTCCTTTTCTTGTAAATTCAAAAATACTTTTTGAATGCATTGTTTTAATGAATTGTTTTAGTCTTGCATAATTAAGGTTAAGTAATTGTATTAGTGTATGATTAGTGTCACTAATCATAATTTAATTACGTACTTAGTTGAATTAATCCCTCATATCGTAAATTGATCGGATTAATTGATTTCCCGATTCATCGCACCGATGAATTTGATTCTAATTGAGTTGAGTCTTCTAATAAGCCTTGTTAATCATTTGATTAAGTTCTAATGACTATTGATTAGGCTATAATTGACTATTAAATGTGGATTAGGGCATCATTGCTAACCTCGTTTAGTGCCGGATGTTACAGCAGCAAAATAAAAAAAAAATTTCTTTAAACCTTAGTTTCCTTATTTTGTCCTCAAACCCCTAAAGGCCTAAATCCCATTTTTCAACTTGGTAGGTTTCAAAAAGTTCATCCCACCTGCATTTCAATTTCAATATCAGGACAATTTTTCATCAAGAATTCCAGTAAAAATGGATCCTCGAGAATCTTTAGCACCACCGCCATCGCTCCAACGACACCAAAGCCACCACCAACAACTGCCGCCGGGGATGATGATGCCACCCAACTCATACACCGCTCACCATCGCCACCTACCCAAAAACTCTAACACTGTGCCGACCAACAATAATAGAATCATAAGTCAGGTTTCGATATATAAACGTTTCCCTTTTGATGCTTCCGACCAGTACGGCGACGGATCGTCACCTCCAGGTGGGTTTAGCATTGAGCCTACGGGGAAGAAGAGAGGCCGGCCAAGGAAGTATTCACCTTCGCCGGACAGGAGGATAAAGACCTTCTTCGAAGAACTGGTCTGAAACCCTTCTTCATTTGATGACAACTTCATATAACAGCATCAAGTCGAACCAAATTGAAGGAGATATGGTCTTTAAATGATTGCTTGAACCAGAGAGAAGGAAAAATCGACGGTTGCTAGATTTAAAAAGAGAAGAAGGTTGCTAGATTTAAAAAGTAAAACTCGATGGTTGCTATGTTCAATGTTGGGTTTTGACTCTTGAGTGGTTTCTGGATTTAAAAAAGAGATGAAGCCAAAGAGTTATGATGAAGCATGATGCTAAAGGATAATCTGGTTGGTTGGTTGCCTTCCCAATGTTGTCATTGCCGGTTCTCAAGAATGACAAAGCCAATAAATTAGTTTTAAAAAATTTTTGCAACAAAAGGTTGTACATTATGCATAAAGATTTATACTTCTTAAAATTCAGCCTATGCTCTAAGAACTTGTACATTGTGCATGAGAAACTCTTTTTAAGACTATCATCTAAATGCATTATAAAGGAGTATAGATAGTCAAATTGACTTTTACAAAATATGTCTATACTTAGACTGCTATCGTCACCCAGGGTGCACTAACAGACTCCCCCTTGACGATAGCTTCTAACTATTAATATTTTGCCTAAGTACTCGAACTATATATGCTACTACTTGCATACAATCCTAAATCTATACATACTCTAACTATCTTTTGGAATTTCCTAGCCTCAGATCTCCAGCCTTCATGAAAGAAGATAGGCTGATCGTGTAGCTTTCGTAGGTCATCCTTAGATAGATTTATTAGGTGCAACGGATCCTATACTCTCAAAATTACTTTGTCTTCTGTATCCTCCATTATTGCTTTAGCTGTTTCATTGTCTATGTACCACCACTTCATGTTTCTGAGAACATCTTGTGGCATAGACTTCAGTGGCACCTTCTTCAAACATCTGACGGGTTTGTACACCATTTTAGCCCATGGTCTTCCCGTGTGAGGATCTATTCTTGACTGATCCTCAACTCTTTTGCCCGACCTTGGCTTGAGTCTTTCGAACTTTCCGGATCTGCCCTCTTTTCTGATTATTTTTGCAATAACTTCAGCGTAAGGGTCGTCACCGATGTTAATCAACTCTTTCCAGGCTAACTCCTTCACTTCTACCTTTGGCAGTGTGTTAACCACTTTAAGCGTTCGCCTCAGGTTTGGAGTCCGTCTCTTCTCTTTAATATAAATAGCTGCAGATCCCTGTCAAAGAACCAGCTAATAATTCCACTTGATAGGTTCTCGGAACCTGGCACTCTCATCCTCCTTTTCATCTTCAGCTCTGTCTTCTTCTCTTCCTTACGGAACCACAGATTGAACAATTCAGCTCTGGTTGGTTCTTTCTCAGCTTCTTCCAGTTCTGAATCTTCTACGGAGGCCAACTTAATCTCATCAATATCAATCACATTTTGATCGTTATGCACATACTGCTCAGTGATAGGCTGTGAATGAATGATCACTTCATCAACATTGTCATCTTCATCTTCCACCGCCTCCTCATCAGATTTCCAATCAACTATGTCTTCAGGTACAAACTCCCCTTCCTCCAAATATTCAACATCATCTTCAAAATCAAACACTATTTCTTCTTCTTCAATATCCATCAGAGCATCTATCATCTCGCTCTCGATGATCTTTGAAGCTTCACCTTCAGCTCCTTCCATTGCAGTAGACTGACCTGGCTCCCCATGAATTGTTGAATGCTGAGCAGTTGGAAAATCTGCTAGCTCGCTTTCTTTTCTAGCCTCAGGATCATTGTCGTCATCATCATCTCTCCTTATCGCTTCAGCTTCTTTGCAGCTTGTCTCCCCCCGAGCTTGAAGATTTTTCATTAACTGCTCGAGGAGGGACTTCATTGTCTTAATCTCAGAAGCTTGATCAGCAACAAATGTTTTCAGTTCAATGTTCTCCTGATCAAGTCTGGCGTTATGCGCTTGAAGCTCTTTGACTGCTGTTGTAAGCTGGAAGATTTGGACTGTCTGGAAATCTACTTTGCTCCTTAGCTCTGTAAATCGCTGGTTTTTCAGTGAATGTGGATGATGTAGATGGAATGGATGTAATTGGTGATGGCGTGATGGATGGTTGAACAGCTGGAGTCTCAGGCTCTAGAGCAGAAGCGGATGAAGCTCCCTGCATAAAACGATGTCGCTTCGCCCTCTGCCTAGGGACGAGAGGAGTTGGATCCTCTCCCTCAAAATCAGAATCATCATTATCTGATTCTCTAGCCACTCTCTTTCCTTCCTCTCTTTCACTGACCACGATTATGGATCCATATCTGCCGATTCTGACAGCCGGATCAATACGCTCTATCTCTGCAACTTCCTCCGACTCAGACTCTGAAGAAGTCATTGCTTGATTCTCCATATCCTCATCCTCGGGGGGTTGATATTCGTCAATGTCTCTCATAAGATCACTGAGATCAACTGGAGGCTCCAAGAGATTATCAATTAGCTCAGCGGCAATGTCTTGTTGTGCCTGAGTACCATGTGCCCAAATTTCTTCTAGAGTCTCTACTCGAGGATCAACTTCTGGGGCCACGCCTGAAGGACCCGCAGTGTCCGACGATGGACCTGCTATCGATGACTCTTTAACTCTGCTTGCTGAAGGCCTGGATGCCTGAGTTTGACTCGTTGTAGCTCTTTGTCTCCTTCTTGGTTGTGGTGGAGGTCGTTGCTGTTGCTGAGGCTGTTGTGGAGGCTGTTGTTGCATTGGCTGTGGCTGAGTCCCTTCTCCAGCCCAGTTCTCCCCTTCTGGGGCCACAAAATCTGGATCTACCACTGCACCAAAGAGAGGTGCATCAAGTGGCCTGACCTGCTCAGCCCTGCGGGCATTGTGCGACTAGCAGTCAGCAAAAATGCGTTTATCTATAACTGCCACAGTTTGAATATCTCGAAGCTGTGGCAGATTTGGCAAAAAATGGCGAATCAGCATCATCACAAAGCGCGGATACATCAAAAATCCTTCGCGCGCTGGAGCCGTTATCTGATGTACAAACTCCGCAAAGAACATTTCTGAGTAAATGAAGCTCTTATTATAAACCAAGGCAATCATAGTCGACTGCATCTTCGATACTATATAGTCAAATCCCGCCTTTTTAAGTGCAAAGCACACCATAATCACGTGCACCAAGTACCTCCACTGGCCTATTAAACCACTTTTCATATAAGAAGCTTTAGTGATATCTAGTCCATAACCCATGCGCAGGAATGCTGGTTGCCTTATGTTCACCGTGAAATCAATTAGACCTGCCTCTTGTTCTATAGACCCTAGCTGCAAAATTCGACGGAGCATATCTGCTGAGAAAACGATCGGCTGACCTCCAACTCTTGTTCTCAAAACTGTTGGTGTCACAGTACAGTCAAGTTGTAAGTGCTCCCAAAACTGCCTTACATGCGGTAATATTATCTGCACATTATAGGATAGTGCATACGAGACCCTGGAATGTGCCAAAAACTCCACCATCTGCCTGAAGGCCTGAGCTTTGGGAAGCTCCCTATCCGGCGATATTACCATGTTATGCTTTTGAAAAAAAGCCCTTTCACCCATATCTGCACATTAAACAATAGCATATATTAGAAGTGAAAAATAAAAATGAAACTTGTTTAATTTCGAATTTGATTTATTTTGAACTTACATATGTCCAAAATCCAACACATTCGAATTTCTACAAGTTTTGAATGATTTTATAAAAGCATTCAAATATAATAACAGATTCGAAGGATACATATTCGAATTTGACTAAATTCGAATTTGTTGAAAGATTCGAATTTTCTGACAAGTTCGAACATGATGAACATGTTCGAAGTCGGTCACTTTCGATTACAAATCCATGATTTAAACCCCATTTGACTTAGAGATTAGTATCATCTAGTCCTATTAGGTTCTAATCGAAGATGTATGTAATTTATTTGAAGTTTCACCGGTTTAAACTTGTGATTTTGAATCACAAAGCTTAAACCCCAAAAACTTCAAAATTTGTCGATTTTTGCTGTAAATGAGTCCTAGGATACCTAAATCTTGTATAATACTTATGTTTATACCTAGATTTATAAGTAGATTCGAACACAAATGGACAAAACTTCGAGAAATAGTGCAAAATTCGAAAACGGTAAACTCGAGAACAAGTTCGAAATCGCTCGTAAGCAAGTTCGAATATAGAAAATCGAAGGTAGGTGGTAATGAATGTTCACTGTTGACCTTTATATACTAACCACCTTCAAAGTTGGCATTAAATTCGAATTTACTGACAGATTCAAAAATTAATTCGAGTTTGTCTTAAATTCGAACATAATTGAAAATTTTGAAAATCTTTGAATAAAATTCAACTTTTTCAAACTTTTCCAACTTTTTCAACTTTTTCGTGTAACGGAACAAACTATGCAAAATTTATTTACATCAAGCAATATATTTTCATGTAATGTTCGTTTATTCAACTAAAAATGTATCCTTAGTAATTTTTCATCATTAAGCTATTGCATTTATTTTTCTCATTGTTGGGCATATGTATAGAACTAATTTTGGGACCATCTCTTCTCACGAAAGTCTTTCCATCCCGTCTCCGAAAGTTTTGAAATATCTGTGGCCCTGCTTCAAAGCCCATCTACACACTCCAGCTGCCTCCTTCCCCGTCGCTAGAGCCTTTTCCCAGTGCACGGAGCCCCAACGAGGAAGGCGTTAGTGGTTTATGGTCTATAATGCTAATCCCTCTTTTTGTGCTACTCCTACTCCTAGTTGACCGCTTTCCTAAAAAGAAAAATAAAAATAAAATAAAATAAAATAAAATATTTAAATAAAATCTAAATTTAAACTTAAGCTACTCAAAAATATTTTTGAACTGTACAACCTATACTAACAGAATATTGGCAAGAAAGTCAAAGAAAGGTTCAATCAGATAGCGGTGTCAAATACGCACTTTCAGCATTACACTCTCAGACTTAGGAATTTTTTATTCCTTTGATTGTTTGTCGTGACACACATTTCTAGGCGATTGTTGGTATTATTTTCCCTTTATACATGTTACACATTGGAATATCCCTTGGCTTTTTTACCTTACGTGTCACATACTTAGATATACTTTATGATCAAGGCATACACACAATGATTATAACTTTTCGGTATTGCAAATTTTCTTTAAAAGGCAAACGTCGGACACAGTTCTGTATTTACATACAACAGAGTGTCTTAGTTTGTCTTAAGGTTTATTTAAAGCTAGCAAGACAGTGGTGACAGGTCTGTACTGACGTACAACAAAACGACTTATCTTGCTAACTCGAGTCAAACCAGAGGCAACAGGTCTGTACTTACATACAACAAAGTTACTTGTTTTGACTCTCAATTCACTATCATGATTTTTCTATTCTTTTCTTTTCTTTAAGATGTATCTGATGTGGCTATACATCCCCCAGAAAATTTGCATACCTCATTTAGAATCATTGTCTGTATGTCTCTAACATAAAAATTAAGACCCTTTGGTCATACATCTAAGTTAGTTACACATATGACTTTTTCTTGAATATTTTATTAGCTGTGAGATTCCCTTTGTGTATTATGCCTACCAACACATCAAACTATAAAATGTATATCACTTAGAGTTTTAGGTGCATTATGTGTGAAAGCTTAACACTTAGAGATTGTATAGACTGTGCTAATTTTCGTCACTTTGAACCTATGCATCTAAGACTTAACTCATTTTCTAATATTCTCTTTTTTTGATCTTTTTATGGTTTTCTCTCTTTTTTCTTTTGTTTTTCATAAATAAGAATAAACTAATAAATTAACTTACTGACTTACTATAACAGGAAAGATATTCTACTCAGCTACTAAACTTACTATAAAAAGAAAGAAACTCTACTAACTTACTGCTATAAAAAGAAATAAATTCTACTAAGGTCAAAACTACTCTGGATTACGCATGCCATTTAGTTGAACTAACAACTCAAAACGTGACTTATCAAAATCTTTGGTAAATAAATCAGCATTATTATCTTCCGTTGCCACTTTTACCAGCTTAAATAAATTCTTTTCAGCACAATCATGTAGAAAATGGTGTCTTATGTCTATGTGTTTGGTTTTACTGTGTTGAACTGGATTATTGGTTATAGCAATAGTAGATTGGTTATCTATCCTAATAGGAGTATGAGTATAAGTCAAACCGTAATCCCGCAATTGTTGTTGTATCCACAAAACCTGTGAACAGCAACTACCAGCAGCAACATATTCGGCCTCGCACGTTGACACGGCTACCGAAGTCTGTTTCTTGCATTTCCAGGAAACGAGTCTCCCTCCAAGGAACTGACAACCTCCAGTTGTTGACTTGTGATTCAAGTTGCACCCTCCATAACTGAATCAGTGAAAGCTTCCAATTCCAGATCACCGTCCGCGTGATACCAAAGTCCCAGCTTCGGTTTTGACTTGAGGTATCTCAGAATCCGCTTCACAGCTTTCATATGCATCTCTTTTGGATTAGCTTGAAACCTAGCACAAATACACACAGCAAACATTATGTCAGGTCTAGAAGCAGTTAAATACATAAGTGACCCGATCATGGCCCGATAAAGAGCCGGATCCACATCAGTATCACTCTCTGTACCCGGTTCGAGATTGTGATTCACTTGAATCGGCGTGCTAAAGTGAGCCGTCAGCTTGGTTCCTTCCATCCCGAAGCGATCTAGAATGTCATAGACATACTTCGTCTGATGGATAAACATACCCTCCTTCCTCTGTTCAACTTGCAAACCCAGAAAGAAGTTTAACTTACCCATAGCACTCATCTCAAACTTAGACTTCATCACCTTCTCAAAGTCTTTGCACATTTGCTCGTCTGATGACCCGAAAATGATATCAACGACGTACACTTGTACCAAGATGAAATGGTCACCCTTCCTCTTCACAAATACTGTACTATCAGTTCTCCCTCTTTCAAACCCGTTGTCTAAAAGATGAGTTGATAGCGTCTCATACCACGCCCTTGGAGCTTGATGTAGTCCATACAAAGCCTTATCTAAACGATACACTCTGTCTGGATACTTTGGATCTGTAAGCCCGGGCGGTTGTCCCACATACACCAGTTCCTTCACTTTGCCATAAGGAAAAGCACTCTTAACGTCTAACTGATAGACTTTAAATCCTTTGGAGGACGCAAAAGCTAGAAACAAATGGATTGCTTCAAGCCTTGCTACTGGCGCAAATACTTCATTGTAATCGATTCCTTCCTCTTGGTTGAAACCCTTTACTACAAGTCTTGCCTTGTTGGGAGTCACTATACCCCGATCATCTCTCTTGCACTTAAAAACCCACTTGGTTCTTATTGCAACTTCTCCTCGAGGTAATGGAACTAACTCCCACACTTCATGTTTCCTGAATTGTGACAGTTCTTCCTGCATCGCTTCAACCCAAGAATTGTCTTTCAGTGCCATTTGCACATTCTTTGGCTCTACTTGCGAGATGAAACATGAATACAAGCAAGTGTGAAAGGCCTCGGAGTCATCGATCATCGACAACAACACTGTGTTGTTATTCAAACTACTCCTAGTCCTCACACCAGCATTAGGAATTCCTATGATACTCTCAACTGGATGATCCTTATTAATCCTTGATGTTTCTATCTCATCGACCCTAAGATTATCTCCTAAGTTTGATCCTATCTCGCTTAACGGGGGAACGACTTCAGACTCTACATTTTCTTCCTCATGAACCCTGTCTTCAGAGTTAGAGTTTGTTGTCTGATTTTCGTTTGTAGGCACCTCAGAATCATTCTCTGCTGGAGATCTATCTTCTGTTGTTGTAGGCTCGGAAGTTGATGGAAAAGTCGTCCTTGGAAAACTTTGACCCTCGTCATTCAGATTTAATGACGACAAGTCCTGTTCGATTGTACCTGCATTTCCATCCAAAGGAATGTTAAATGATTCAAACAATTTGTCATAATCAAAAATCCATTTCGGACCTGTTTGGGGTTCATGTGTATAACTTGTTACATCAATATTATACACAATCTCCACCATACCATTTGATTTGTTAAAAACCCTTTTATTTGGTGAGTTAGGCACATAACCTAGGAAATAACCTTCGTCAACCTTTTCACCAAACTTTGGTTGATGCTTTGTTTTCATTAACGTACATGGTACCCCAAACGGTTCGAAGCCAGTTAAATTTGGTGGCCTTATATTCAAAACTTCATAACAGGTTTTGTTCAATGATTTGACAGTAAGGACCCAATTTAAAACATGGCAAGCGGTATTCACTGCCTCCCCCCAAAACATGGTAGGAAGCTTTCAATCCGAGAGCATGGTCCTTTGCTGCCTCAATCAAAGTCCTGTTTTTCCGTTCTGCCACCCCATTTTGTTGTGGATCATATGGTGCACTAAAATGATGCACTATGCCCTTTGATAGGCAATATACACCAATTACTGTCTTTTTGAATTCCGTTCCGTTATCACTCCTGATACATTTTACCCGCGTCCCATAGGAGTTTTCCACTTGGTCTAAGAACCTGATTAGCTTGGCAGCTGCCTCGTCCTTCGTACCTAAAAAGAAAACCCATGAAAATCATGAGTAATCATCAGTAATAACTAAACAATACCAACTACCACCTATACTCCTTTTGTTGATTGGTCCGAACAAGTCCATATGCAACAAATCGAAAGTGGCAGCTATAGAGTTCTGAGTCTTGGACTTGTGTGCCTTCTTGTGTTGTTTTCCTTTCTTGCACGGTAGACACTTGTCTTCAAACTGAAAACTCTTCATCGGAACACCTTGCACCAGTCCATTTTTAGTAATGTAATTCATTTTTCTCAGGTGCAAGTGTGTCATGCGTCTGTGCCATAGAACTGATTCGGTCTCTGAAGCTTTAGATAGAAGACATATTCGTCCCATCGAAGATTCCGGTTTGTTCATGTCTAGCATGTACAAGTCATTCTTCCTTGGAGCCCTCATCAGTATCCAGTCTTCAGGTACTTTGAATCCCGGTTTCAGCACTAACGCCTCAGTATCAGTGAAAAGTACTGAGTTCTTCTTATCACAGATTTGAGATACACTAATGAGATTATGAACAAGTTGTCAACGTGGTAAACTTGATCCAGTTTGATAGTCCCATTAGTGACCACTCCAGTACCGGTGATATTCCTCCTTTATTACCAGCGAATGATACAAATCCCCTATTCCCTCCCTTGAAGTCTGCGAGTAGACTTCGTTCCCAAGTCATGTGCCTAGAGCAACCACTGTCGACGAACCACTTGTTGTTTAGACCTGTAGTTATCTCCTTTGCGTGATCAGATTCCACATTGACCATCTGTGCGGCGAACTCCAGAATCGTCTGATCTTCTGACTTTTCTACCAACATAGGACTTGTATCATTTTGCTCTTTGTCCTTTGTTTCTTCCTCTGCTCCGACACTTCCAGTCTCCGTTACTTCAGCCATAAAGGCTCTAGCATTGGACTCTTGGTGTGTACTCCAGTCGTATGTTCCATCGAGCTGTCTGTCAGATGTGACATTGGTTAACAGACCAGCTATGTTTGCCTGATTGCTCGAACTACCCGCTGATATCTCCCTTGAGACTGATTCTTGTACTGGTTCTGGTAGTTCTCAACTTTAGGTCTTTGACATTCTCTAGCAAAATGTCCTAACCCTTGGCTGTTGTAGCACTTAACTTTGGATTTATCAAACCCAATTTTATTGTTGCTGACATTGAGATTTCTGCCCGTCCTCTTGATGAATCTCTTGACTCGCTGAGTCACCATGGCCAGTTGCCATTGCAAATCCATCTCTTCTAAATCATCAGGGTCCACCTGATCATAATCCGCATCCCATAGCGCAGGATCATTGATTTTTCCTTGAACGCAATTGCCATAGGCGGCCACAAATGAAGCCAAAAGATTTAAATGATCTTCAGTTGATTTTGCGCTCATCGGCATCTTTGAGTATCCTTAAGATGTAGAAGCAGACTGAGTTGGCTTGTCTTCCGGTCTAGAGTACCCTAAGAAAGCCCAGCTCCCTGAGTCATCTACTTCAACTGGAGTCGATGTTTCACCCGTAAAGAATGCTGTAGCCGTCTTTAAATCACTTGCCACTGAAGGTTTGGACTTCCCAAAATACATATCCGGATCCTGTACTTGGTCATAATCCCGTTCCTTCTTCAACAATTCAAAGTTATAGGCCCTCAGCGTTCCTATGACTTTTTCTAGAGTTAGAGTATCAAACTTGTTTTCATCATGTTTTATCAGCGCCACATACATCTCCCATTTGGCTGGTAAAGCATCTAGAATTTTTACAATCTTCTCTAACTCACTATACTCGACATCGTGGTTGTCTAACTCAATCAACAAATGATAGAACCTAGTAATGGTCTCATCCAGATTTTCATTTTTCAAAACCTTGAAAATAGCGAACTGCTGCTTGAGCATTTCCATTCTACCTTTCCTAACTCTCGGATTACCTTCACACCTTTTCTCCAAAGCATCCCACAACTTTTTTGCTGTTTGTTGATTGCGAAATGTGTGCAGGATTTCCTGAGGTAAAGCCATTCTAATAATCGAGAATCCTCGTTTCTCGGCCTCATAAAGTTTCTTATCATCATCCTTCATCTTTTGATATGACAAGACTCTTTGACGGCCTTCAACCTCTGTTGTAGGTGGAACGTATCGTTCGTCGATACAAATCCACATTCTCATATCGTTGAATTTAGCGAAGTCGGCGAACCTATCCTTCCACCAATAGTAATCCTCCAATTTCATCAACTTAGGTGGAGAATTTGCCTTTCCGACCTCATGGTCCATCTCAATAAACCTTTGTAAACTTGTCATTATTTCAAAAATTTTTGAATTTAAAACTTAATTAATTTAATTCGAAACTAATTTAAATTAACACTTTCGAACTTGAGGAAGTTCGAATTTAATTAATTTTAAATTTGATTGGAATTAAATTCGAAATTAAGTTTGAACTTTAACTAATTCGAAATATATGACAAAATCGAAGGTATACCAAATTTGAATTCCTAAATTTTAAATTAGGGAAATTTTGAAACTGAGCAAATTCGAATTAAGGAAACTCGAATCAAACCCTAAAGAACTTCGAAAGGAGCGTATATTCTGACAAACTCGAATTCTGAGTAAACCCTAATACCCCCTTGATGTTCGAGCGCCGCAAGTTCAAAAAACGGCTAAAAGTTGGAATTTTTTTCAACTTTCCAGATTAAACCAAAGTTTTTAGGATTAAAAACTCTGATTTCGACCAAAAACGTTGAACTTATATGAACTTTTTTCCGATATCATACTTAAGAAACTTGAAATCTGTCCGAAAACGTGATTTGACCGTCCAAAACGTCAAGAAACCACAGATGTTACTTGTGAACACGAAGAACACCACGAACACCCACCTGGCTTTGATACGACTTGTAAGGTCTGCTCTCTACGGATCTTATCTTGACGTGACACCTTCCAACGAGTGCGGAATCCTCGTTAGTGGCTTGATGGATAGACCACGCACACCGAACCACGGAGACTAGCACAGTGATAGACGAACAACGGATCGTCCCGACACGATGATTCTCTCCAAACGAAACTCTCTCAATGCTAGCAAGTTCGAGATCCCCCTTTTGCTTAAACTCTTTGAAAATCTGCAGAAGTCTGATAATTAATCGAATTATCCCTTAATTATATTGTCCAGTTCGAGTTTGTCTAGGAAAAGTTCGAACTTGGCCCAAGGCCTTTTTCGAACTTGTCCTCTTAACAGATTCGAACCTGCCTTCAAACTTATGTTTGAACTTATGTTTTAACTTATGTTTGAACTTATCTTTGAACTTATGTTTGAACTCATTGTAATACATTACACCAAGTTCAAACATCTATACAATTAATATCAAACATATGTAAACAAACACATAACAAACATATAACAAATACTTGTTAATGTATAATAATAGTCAAATTGACTTTTACAAAATATGTCTATACTCATACTGCTATCGTCACCCAGGGTGCACTAACATATAGAGTCGGATCCACATCAGTATCACTTTCTGTACCCGGTCCGAGATTGTGATTCACTTGAATCGGTGTACTAAAGTGAGCAGTCAGCTTTGTTCCCTCCATCCCGAAGCGCTCCAGAATATCGTAGACATACTTCGTCTGATGGATAAACATGCCCTCCTTTCTCTGTTCAACTTGCAAACCCAGAAAGAAGTTTAACTCGCCCATAGCACTAATCTCAAACTTTGACTTCATCACCTTCTTGAAATCTTTGCACATTTGTTCGTCTGATGACCCGAAAATGATGTCATCCACGTACACTTGTACCAAGATAAAATGATCTCCCTTCCTCTTTACGAACAATGTACTATCTATTCTCCCTCTTTCAAACCCGTTGTCTAAAAGATGAGTTGATAGTGTCTCATACCATGCCCTGGGTTCCTGATGCAATCTATACAGAGCCTTTTAAAGACGATACACTCTGTCTGGATACTTTGGATCTGTAAACCCGGGCGGTTGTTCAATGTACACCAGCTCCTTCACCTATCCATACAGAAAGGCACTCTTTACATCAAGTTGATAGACTTTAAATCCTTTGAAGGATGCAAAGGCCAGAAACAAACGAATTGCTTCGAGCCTTGCCACTTGTGCAAAAACCTCATTTTCATCGATTTCCTCTTCTTGGTTGAAACCCTTTACGACCAGCCTAGCCTTGTTGCGAGTTACAATACCCCGATCATCTCTTTTGCACTTAAAAACCAACTTGGTTCCTATTGCAACTTCTCCTCGAGGTAACGGCACTAACTCCCACACTTCAAGCTTTCTGAATTATGACAGTTCTTCTTGCTTCGCTTCAACCCAAGAGTTGTCTTTTAGTGCCATTTGCACATTCTTCGGCTCTACTTGTGAGATAAACCCCAAATAAAGGCAAGTGTGAAAAGCCTCAGAGTCATTAATCATCGACAACAACACTGTGTTGTTATTCAAACTACTCCTAGTTCTCACACCAACATTCGGATTTCCTATGATACTCTCAACCGGATGATCATTGTTTATTCTAGATGTTTCAATCTCATCGACCCTAAGATTATCTCCTAAGTTTGACCCTATTTCACTTAACGGGGGAACGACTTCAGATGCTACATTCTCTTCCTCATGATCACTGTCCTCGGAGTTAGAATTAGTAGTCTGATTCTCGTTTGTAGGTGACTCAGAATCATTCTCTGCTGGAGACCCATCTTCTGTCGTTGTAGGATCAGAATTTGATGGAATGCTCGTCTCTGGAAAACCTTGACCGTCGTCATTCAGATTTAATGACAATAAGTCATGCTCAATTGTACCTGCATTTCCACCCAAAGGAATGTTAAATGATTCAAACAATTTGTCATAATCAAATATCCATTCCGGACCAGTTTAAGGTTCTTGTGTATAACTTGTTACATCAATGTTATACACAATCTCTACCGTACCGTTTGTTTTGTTAAAAACCCTTTTGTTTGGTGAGTTAGGCACATAACCTAGGAAATAACCTTCGTCAGTCTTTTCACCAAACTTAGGTTGATGTTTTGTTTTCATTAATGTACACGGTACCCCAAACGGTTCGAAGCCAGTTAAATTTGGTGGTCTTTTATTTAGAATTTCATAAAGGTTTTGTTCAATGATTTGACAGTAAAGACCCGATTTAAAACATGACAAGCGGTATTCGCTGCCTTCCCCCAAAACAAGGTAGGAAGCTTTGAATTCGAGAGCATGGTCCTTGCTGCCTCAATCAAGAACCTGTTCTTCCGTTCTGCCACCCCATTTTGTTGTGGCTCATAAGGTGCACTAAATTGATGCACTATGCCTTTAGATAGGCAACATACACCAATTACTGTGTTTTTAAACTCTGTTCCATTATCACTCCTAATACGTTTTACCCTCGTCCCATAGGAGTTTTCGACTTGGTCTAAGAACCCAATCAACTTTGTGGCTGTCTCGTCCTTCATACCTAAAAAGAAAACCCATGAAAATTATGAGTAATCATCAGTGATAACAAAACAGTACCAACTACCACCTATGCTCCTTTTGTTGATAGGTCTGAATAGTTCCATATGCAACAAATCGAAAGTGGAAGCAATAGAGTTCTGAGTCTTTGACTTGTGTGACTTCTTGTGTTGTTTGCCTTTCTTGCACGGTACACACTTGTCTTCAAACTGAAAACTCTTCATTGGGACACCTTGCACCAGTCCATGTTTTCTGATATAATTCATTTTCCTCAGGTGCAAGTGTGCCATACGTCTGTGCCATAAGACTGATTCGGTCTCTGAAGCTTTAGATAAAAGACAGATCGTTCCCATCGATGAATCGGAGATGTTCATGTCTAGCATGTACAAATCGTTCTTCCTTGGGGCTCTCATCATAATCCACTCTTCAGGAATTTTGAATCCCGGCTTCAGCACTAACGTTTCAGTATCAGTAAACAGAACTGAATTCTTCTTATCACAGATCTGAGAGACACTAATGAGATTGTGAGCAAGTCCATCAACGTGATATGATCAAGTGTGATAACCCATTAGTAATCACTCCTGTTCCAGTGATATTTCCTCCTTTGTTCCCGGAAAATGATACAAAACCCTTGTTCCCTCCCTTGAAGTCTGTGAGTAGACTTCTTTCCCCAGTCATGTGTCTTGAGCAACCACTGTCGACGAACCACTTGTTGTTTAGACCTGTAGTTAGCTCCTGCACATGAAAGAAAACAAATTAGATATCACGGGGAACCCAAGCCATGACTGACTTGGTAATACCGTTCTCATCCACATACTTGAACTCCTTCAAAAACCCATCTCTCCTTTCAGGTGACTTGGGTGTTTGATTGAGAACCTGTTGTGGTGCAGAGTGATTTAAATTTACTCTTGGCCTTTGAGTAGGCATTTGCTGTTGAGCCCTCGAATAATTTTTATTATAGGGCATTTCAGATTGATATCCCTGGGCTTTACCTGGTGTCTGATGTCTTACAGGAGTGTGAGACCTAACCGGAGTGTAAGCTCTTCTAGTTGTAGTACTCTTATAATTTTGTTGAGGTCCTGACCTAGATTGATTAGGGACTCTATTTGGTGAATTAGTCCTAACCACTTCATTTGATCTAATTGACATAGGTTTTTGTCTAACAGCAGTCTTTGGGGTGGCATGCACAATCTTCTCAGTGTTTTGAGAACCACTTGTGCATGCTACCCTTGGTGAGGGTTTATGTTGTTCCGGCTTTCCAACATTAGGTGTAGATTCTACCTTCCTATATGGACAGCTAGACACAACCTGTCCCCTTTCATGACATCTAGAACAAGACATTTATATCAATTGACTTCTTATGAGTGCCCTTTGACTTTGGTGTCTCACTAGTCTCATGTTCTTTCTTCTCAACTATCGTGAATGTTTCCTCTTTCGGATTATTAAAGTCATGTCTAGCTTATGCTAGAATTTTATCACTAGAAGATTGCACAAATTTGACTTTGTTAATCGTAGCATTATTATTAGTCACCTTAGTTGCTTTATCCTTCTCAGATTCAGATATAGTTTCAGCTGCTACCTTTGACTCAACTGGTTTATCAATTTTATCCTGAGGCTGAGGTACATAGTTATCGTTAAATGGTGGAGGACTCTCTTTATAACCTAAACCTACTGGTTTCTTAGGACGTTGTGCATCTAAGATTTTACCTAGATTCAGTGAAGAGTTCCTAAACTTTTCTAACTTACTATTTACCTCAGCAACCTTAACCTTTGCTTTAGCTAGCTCTACCTCTTTAATAGTTAGTTCTTTGGTTAAAGCCTCAACATGCTCATACATCAGTTCTATCCTGACACACTTCTCACTTAGTTTGTCTTTTAGAACTATTACATCTTGAGCATCTACTTTCAGCTTATTCCTAAGATCTTATTTTATATCTAAGAGGCTAGCATTATCTAATTTTAAGGATTCAATTTGAGCAGTTAAATTACTATGTGTTTTTAGCACTAAATTCAATCTATCATTAGAAGTAGCACATAAAACACATAAATCACGGAATGTAGAAAAGTTCAGAACTACCTTTGTATGATCAGACTCCACGTTAGCCTTCTGCACGGCAAACTCTAGAACGGT
Organism: Centrapalus pauciflorus; assembly: GCA_020465985.1. NCBI lineage: Eukaryota > Viridiplantae > Streptophyta > Magnoliopsida > Asterales > Asteraceae > Centrapalus > Centrapalus pauciflorus. The sequence goes on from JAANYP010002745.1 coordinate 137,026, forward strand.
CTGATTATCTGACTTTTCCACCAACACAAGACTTGTATCATTCTGTTCTCTGTCCTCTGTTACTTCCTCTGCTCCTATATCCCCAGTCTCTGTTACTTCAGCCATTAAGGCTCTAGCATTAGACTCTGGATGTGAACTCCAATCATACGTCCCATCAAGCTGTCTGTCCGATGATACGTTGGTTAACAGACCAGCGATGTTCGCTTGATTACCCAAACTAGCAGATTGATATCTTCCCTGATTTTGATAGTTCTCAACCTTGGGTCGTGACACTCTCGAGCAAAGTGTCCTAATCCCTGGCAGTTATTGCACTTAACCTTGGATTTGTCGAACCCAATTTTATTGTTGCTAACGTTCAGATTTCTGCTTGTTCGTTTTATGAATCTCTTGACCCTCTGAGTCACCATGGCCAGTTGCCATTGAAGATCCATTTCTTCCAAATCATCAGGATCCACCTGATCATAGTCCTCTTCCCATAATGCAGGTTCGTTGATTTTTCCTTGTACACAATTTCCGTATGCTGCAACAAACGAAGCCAAAAGATTCAGATGAGTTTCGACTGATTGTGCACGCATAGGCATCTTTGTGTACTGTTGAGAAGTAGATACTGATTGAGTCGGTTTCTCTTCCGGTATAGATACCCTAAGAAAGCCCGACTACTTGTTTCTTCTACGTCTACTAGAATAGACGCTTCGCCCGTGTAGAATGTTGTAGCTGTTTTCACTTCACTCGCGACCGAAGGTTTGGACTTTCCAAAATACATGTCTGGATCTTGGACTTGGTCAAATTCTTGTTCCTTCTTGAGCAACTGAAAGTTGTAAGCCCTCAGCGTTCCAATGACTCCTTCGAGGGTAAGAGTTTCGAATTTTTCTTCATCATGCTTTATGAGCGCTACGTACATTTCCCATTTCGTTGTTAAAGCATCAAGAAGTTTCTCAATCTTCTCTAATTCACGATACTCGACATCGTGATTATCCAACTCTGTCAATAAGTGATAGAACCTAATGATAGTCTAATCCAGCTTTTCGTTTTTCAATGCCTTGAAAATTGCGAACTGCTGCTTAAGCATCTCGGTTCTTCCTTTCCGAACCCTCGGATTTCCCTCACACCATTTCTCGAGTGCATCCCACAACTCTTTAGCTGTACGATGATTCCTAAATGTGTGTAGAATCTCCTGAGGTAATTCCATGCGAATAATAGAAAACGCTCTGTTCTAAGCGTCATATAGTTTCTTGTCATCATCCTTCATCTTCTGATATGTTAGGACTCTCTGACGACCTTCAAACTCCTGAGTGGGCGGAATGTATCCCTCATCGATACAGATCCACATCCGCATGTCATTAAAACGAACAAAGTCGGCAGACCTATCCTTCCACCAATAATAATCTTCCAACCTCATCAGCTTGGGTGGTGAATTTGCCTTACCGACTTCGTGGTCCATTTCGATGAACTTTTGCAAACTGGTCATTCTTTCTAAACTTTTTGAATTAGAACTTAATTAACTTAATTTGAAATTAATTTAAATCAACCCTTTCGAACTTAAGTAAGTTCGAATTTGATTAATATTAAATTCGTTTGAAATTAAATTCGAAATTAAGTTCGAAATCAACAAATTCGAAATTCTGACAACTTCGAGGTTCCTGACAAGTTCGAAATCTGACAAATTCGAATGCTAGCAAATTCGAATCTAAGCGAAATTCGAATGAAACCCTAAAATAAATTCAAGAGGAGCGTATTTTCGGACAAATTCGAATTTCTAACAAATTCGAACAAACCCTAATACCCCCTATGTTCGAGCGCCGCAAGTTCGAAAAACGGCCAAAAGTTCGATTTTTTCAACTTTTCAGTTTAAACCAATGTTTTTAGGATTAAAAACTATGATTTCGACCAAAATGATGAACTAATATGAACTTTTCCCCGTTATCTTCCTTGTATAACTCGAAAAATTAACCAAAACGTGATTTTTCCGTCCAAAAACGCCAAGAAACCACGGATGTTGTTTATGAACACGAAGAACACAAAGAACACCCTTATGGCTCTGATACCACTTGTAAGGTCGCCTTCCTACGGATCCTATCCTGACGCAGCACCGTCCAACGAGTACGGAATCCTCGTTAGCGGCTTGACGGAAAGACCACGCACACGAAAACCGGAGACACACACGATGATAGATGAACAATAGAACGTCCCGACACGTGATTCTCTCCAAGAACAAACACACAATATCCTTGCAAGTTCGAGATCGCCTCTGCACTAATCGCCTATCGATTTCTACAAAAGTTGTTAATTAAAACGAATTAACCCTTAATTTTAACACCTGGTTCGAACTTGCCCAGGACAAGTTCGACTAAGCCCAAGGCCCTTCGAACTTGTCCTCCATAAGTTCGAACCAGTTAGTTTGAACTTGCCTTTGAACTTATGTTTGAACTTACCATTGAACTTATGTTTGAACTTATTGTAATACATCAATTACAACCAAGTTCAAACATACATACAATCAACATCAAACATACATTATCAAACATATAACAAACATATATCAAACACGTATTTATATGCAATTACGAACAAATTGACTATTACCAAATATTGTCTATACTTAGACTGCTATCATCACCCAGGATGCACTAACAGACTCCCCCTTGACGATAGCTTCTAACTATATATATTTTGTCTAAGTACTAGAGCTATATAAACTACTACCAGCATACATTCCCTGATCTATACAAACTCTAACTACCTTCTAGAACTTCCTTCCTTCTGATCTCCAGCCTTCATGAAAGAAGATCGGCTGATCATGAAGTTTTATCAGGTCTTTTTGTAACAGATGGTTTATATAAACAGTGCATGGCCAAATGATTTTTCCTGCGACAGTGGAAACATCTTTTGATTGTTTTGATTGGAGAACTAGTTTTGTGTGACCATAACTGGTTCTTTTTCCTTTGATTTTCCCTCACCTGCTGCTCTGTGGGAAACTTTTGGAAACCATGCTTTTGGCATGTCCATATTGGAACAGTCTTACCTTTTTTATTTGCTTTGGAAGAAGATGCATTGTTACAGTTAGAAGGTAAAGAAACATGTGGAGCATTGTTGCATACACTCATCTTCTCTTTTCCTTTCACACTGTTGGTTCTGATAGAACTGGAAGTAGGAGGTCCTATAGGTTCACTCATTGTTTTTGAGTTACTCTCAGCTTCCTTACACTCACAGCCTTCATTTTGAATCAATTCTACTTTAGATTCAGGCTTGTCCTCAAGGACAGGATCTATAGTTTTCATTTTCTAATCTAATGGTTCATTCACAAGCCTATCAGCAACTTCACTCATAGGATAAATGTATTTGTAATTATATGGGGGTGGAGTAGCCTTATATCTTGGAATTGATTTGAGATTTTACCCTATCTTTAAATTGGACTTCCATTAGGTGTTCTAGCTTTTGATTGGCCAGTTTGAAGCTACCCAAGTCTATATTTATAGATTCTACTTTCTTGTTAGCTTCTAACACCTTTTGTTCAGCCTCATCTAATTTTTTATTTAGGGTCTCTATTTTCTAATATAGTTCCTTTTTCTCCCACTCATGATATGTTCTATCATGTCCCATCTGAATCTCATTATCCTTATAGTCGTTGATCTATTTTTCAAGATCCTCTATAGCCTGCATATACTCATATCTCCTCTCTTCCGTCTTAGCTAGAGTTTTGCACATGCTCTCGTTATGATCTCTATGCTTTTTAACCATATTTTTGCATGTTTGGGAGCAGAGTTTAGCATTTACCTCAGATTGTAGATCAGTAGAAGTGACAGTTGTAGTTTCTGCCATAAGAGTTTGATTCTGAAACTCCTCTTTTGTCTGGTCACTCCAGTCGAACACATTGTCTTCTTGAGAGACAAGAGCTTGTGAGGATGATGTTTGACTGGTTTGCTGGGGTCTTGGTGGTTGCTGACCTTGTGATCTGCATTCTCTAGCAAAATGGCCAAGTTTGTGGCATTTGAAGCACTCAACCTTTGATTTGTCAAATGCTGGCTTGCCTTCTGTTCTGGCTTGAAAGTTTGGTCTGCCAGTCCTTTTCAGAAATCTTTTGGCCCTCATAGTCAACATAGCATGTTGCCACTTTAAGTCCATCTCTTCTAAATCATCTGGATGGATTTGTTCCAGATCTTCAGCATTAAGAGCAAAAAGTCCATCACTTGCAACAAATGCTTCATAATGAACTTCAGAAGAGTTACCATCAGCACCTAAAAAAGAATCACAACAGTTTGATTTATCAAGTAATGCTGATGACAACAGAGCAGTGTTGTGATTGTAAGAAAAGGATTTCTTTTTATTTTCAAATTCAAATTCAAACACTCTCAGACTGTTGTAAAGGTCATCCAACTCTATTTCATCTAGAGTGTCATTGGTTCTCCATTCGGCAGCATAGACTGTCCATTCTTCACCAAGAGATCTGAGGAATTTTCTTTTTACTTCATCTTGATTCAGGTTGACCTTAGCACTCTCCAATTCACCTATCAGCTTATTAAACCTATCAAAAATTTGAGTAATGTTTTCATTCTTGCCACCAAAAAAGTTTTCATACTGCTGTTTTAAGAGATCCTTTTGGTTCCTTTTGGTGCTAGCATTGCCAGCAAATCTTTTCTTTAAAGCAATCCAAAGAGAATGAGTAGTATAGAACTTTTTAAACTGATGTTGATAAGCATTAGGAATGGCTATTTGTAAAAGAGTAAGAGCTTTAACTTCATTCATTCTATCCTTTCTTTCAATCTCAGTTTTTGGAGGTGTTCTTTTAGGTTTGCCCTCAGCATCTAGTTCAGAATCAACCGCAGGAGGATTTTCAACAGCTTCCCATAGGGCATAGTCAATAAATTGTATGTGTTGTTGAATCCTGAGTTTCCACATCTCGAACTTAGTAGGTTTGAGCATACGGACTTTGAGTCCTTGCCCAGATCCACTGCTGCTATTTTCAAACTCCATTGTAGAAAAAAAACAAAATTTTAAACAAAGAAAGTTTCTGACTTTGAAAACAAAGAATAACAATAAACCCTGTTGCTTTGATACCACTTGTTAGGATCAAAATCACCTAAGATTAACTGGTTTTAATAGTTCAGAGTTTAAAACAATAACCTTGTTTTGAATCAAAGTCCAATTAAGAAGTTTGCGGAATAACACTTAACTGTATTAAGAAAACTTTCAGAACAATAATGAACAGATATTTAAATAAATATAACCAATATCAGAACCTTTATATTGCCAAAATCTCTGATTACAATCACCTCTAATCTTTTTTGATTAGACGAACAACACGAATTGTTCTTAGGGTTTTGCAACCTTAGAGGCTTGAGAAACCTATCAGAAAGCAATTACAATAAAGCACCACAATTACAGGACTTGCACACACACTTACACTTACAATAGAAAGACCTAGTCTATCTATATATATAGCCTTCTGATTTGTTTCCTTGACGGACTCTGATTTCTCTGGTAGTAGATATGCTTGGAAGATCTTCAAATCTTGAAATATATATCACTTCCTGAATTTCAGCACTTTCTGTTATCAATCTGTTGAGCAGCTTGAAGTTGTAACTCTGACAGCTTGAACTTTTGAACTAGCAGCTTGAGTTTGTTGAACTGGCAGCTTGAACTTTGTAATTACATAGAAATACTACTAACAACTTTAGAAATCTAACTAACAGCTTGACATACTTAGATTATTTCCCAACAATCTCCCCCTAACTTAAATTCTTTACACAAGACTTTAAGTTTCTATACAAATAAGGAATTAAAACAAAGTAAAATTGTTATATACAAACTAAGGCATCCAAAAACTTACGACTGTGAAATTTTCTGCCTTATAGCCTTTATGAATTCTCTCTTTACCTCCACTTTATCACATTCAATCTTCATAGAGAACATCTACAGTAGCCATGCTTTTGGCAAATCAAGGAATTCAAAATTGTAGAATCTGCTGGATCTGTCTGCAAACTTGAGTCTATATGTCATTGATTTGGCATATAAATCAACCTGTACAATCTTCATTTCCTTGGCAGCTTCTATATCCACTCTGGTGGGTTCTGGATCAAAAATGCTTCTGACATCTTTCAAATTTGTCTGAACCCAAACAATTGTTGACCTAGAGTGACTGGCAGTTCCAATATTACGCATTTGTGTCAGCTCATCTCTAGTCAATCTTTGAACCAGTTGGATTAGGCTCTTGTATTCTTCTTCTGCACCAGCTTCTCTTTTGATTACAAAATGATATACTAAATCAATGTCATCCATTGACTTAGAATACCAATAAGTAATTGGAGGTTTGGAGAAGTCATGCTGATCCAGGCTCCTTTCAATCTCCATAGCCTTTTGTAGTTGTTGATAAAACAACACTCTCTTAACTTGATCAAACTTTGCTTGTTGGATAGATTCAGGTTGAGGAGCATCAGCAACAGTTTGAGCTAGTTCTTGTGGATCTTGGACTTGTTGGGAGGCTATGAAAGCTTTTTCTTTTTCTTTTTCTCTGTCATATAGAGCCTGAAGCTTCTCAGTTGACCAAGTTTGAGCAATAACCTTCAATATACCAGTTGTTGCAGAGAAATTGATCAAAAATCTTTTGTGTTCTGCCTTTGAAGGCCCTGTTGGCCTTTTCCTCTTCTTCTGGCTTTCTTTGACCACAAACCCTCTTAGGTAATCTCCTAAAGTTTCATCATCTCCCATTGGTTCATGGGTTTGCTGGTCTAGGATCTGATCTTGTTCTTCTGCCAACTTTCTAGCCAATTCAGCATCATGAGCAACTTGGGCTTCTTTAGAAATAAGTTTGATCTTTGGAGGCTCGATCAGAATGCCCTTTCCTTTGTCTGTGGAAGCTGATACTGTGGCTTGGATTGCTGGGGCAGGAGCTTGAGGACCTTCTCTGACGACCACTCCACTTGGTCTGATGGGAACAGCTTGAGCTTCTAGACTAACAGCTTGAGAAACTATTGGGACTGTTAGCCTAGAAACTGAAGCTGTTGTTGGTGAAGTTGAAGCTGTTTGGACTGGAAGTGGGATCTCCTGATTCTCCCCCTTTTTGGATGCATTGGTTTGATCAGATGGACCAACAACCTTTGCAAGCAGGGATCGAACCATCTTCTCGAGCTATATGATCTTGTTACCAAATACCGTGAACCCAAGATGAAACTGATCAAGTCTTTGTTGTTGGGCTATTGTGAGTTATTGCAGAGCTGTGATTTTGTGATCCCTGTGATGCAATAATGGTCTTGTAATGTTCCAAAATGGCTACAACAGGTTTCAGTTGTTGATCCGTCAATGCCATTAGTTGCAGACTAGCCTCAATATCTTCAAATGATAGTGGGATTTGAGATCTATCACCGGCATCAATTCCAGAAGTAGAAACATCCGGGCCCCTTTGTTCTTGGTACTGAAGGTGCTGTCACACCCTCTGTTGCCATGGGAGTGGTCTTAGTGATGTTGATACTGTCCTGTGCCCCTTGTGTAGAGACATCAGTAGTACCAGCCACAAATCCCGTATGAACATCCTCTGATGGAATGTTCACCTCCAAATTGAAGGTGGGAGTTTCCTCAATGGGTTCCCTATCGATATTCTGTGCAGTAGTGTCCCCCTGCATAGAGCTATTTGTCTTTGGGGATTAGACTGAGGAAGAAGGAGCTCCTACAACCCTTTGTCGTGTATATATTTTTAGTGAAGGGGCTAGGGAGGTATGTATAGTAGAAGGTGTAGAGGAAATATACGTATCATGAGGAGTGGGTTGGGGTCCTGGGGGTGAAGTAGTAATAGATGGCTGAGCCTGCTCAGGACCCTCTCCTCTGTTTCTTGGATGGACATCCTGCATTGCATGAGGCAAAGGGACATCCACATTGTGAAAATTGGCACTTGGTTTCAAAAGTCTTTTAATAGTAGGTAAGGAGTGCCTATGGGAAACATGTATCCTTTTATGTATTCTAAAATTATTGCAAGATTTTGAAATTATTTCTGCCAAAAACCATGGATACATCAAAAATTTCCCATTCTTTAAGGCATGGTGCCTTAACATCTCTTCAAAAATCATATTAGAAAAATTGAACTGTTGGCCTGTGGATAAGCACACTAAAGCAGTGGCAATATTTGAAGAAAATTTAGACCAACCAGTCCTTTTAGGGCTTAAACATTGCTGAATAATATGTACAAGATATTTCCATTTAGGACCAAAGTGTGCTTTATAGAAGGTAAAAGAATCAATTGGGCCCCTATACCCTATTTTTCAAATAGACCTTCATGTAAAGCAGTAAGGGAGAGATCAGATATACCTGTGGCATCTTGAAGATGCAGATGTTGTCGTATAGTCTCCTCAGTGATGGTAATGGGATTACCATCAATGATGGATGTAAGAAGTGACTCCATCAATGGTATTTACAGTGGCTGATTTCCAAAACTGCTCTATGTGAGAAACGTATATAGTGGGATTGACCGTTAGAGCATAATGAATATTAGACCCACGTAGAAAATGCATCATATCATGGAATGGCTGTAGTTCAGCGTGTTTGAGAGAGTAGGGAGGCAGTTGTGTTCTTTGACAAACTCCATTAGTGATCACAACGACGGGGATTTAGGGTTTTAAACGACTGTGTGAGAATTGCACAGAGAGAGAAGGTGAAAAGATTGTGGAAGATATCTTTGCAACTGGTACTTGCAATCAGACGAAACTGGGACTTTTAAGGGTTTGGCTTTTCAAAAATATCTAGTCCCGCGCACAATCTCATGAGGATTGACTGAATTACCCTGCACACTTGACAGACCAAGTGAAACAACTAAAAGTTTAAGAAAATGAACTAGCAGCTTGAGAATAATCTCAAGCTGTTAGTTGAAAAATGAACAGCATCTAATGAAACAGTGTCTCCCCCTTCACTAAGCACATGTAATAAGTGGTTTTCTCATTGTATAAGGAAGAAATAATTAAAAACAAATTAATCCATATTTACCATGCCAATATTTGATACCAAAAAGGTGAATCTTCCTACATCAAATGGTCTTGTAAATAGATCAGCTAACTGATCATCTGTATGAATTTTGGTAACTTGGATTAATTTCTTCTAATTACAGTCGCTTATAAAATGGATTCTAATGTCTATGTGCTTGGATTTGGGAAATTTCACTGGATTTTGTACAATGCTGATTGCACTTGAATTGTCAATATAAATAGGACTAGATAGAAAGTTCATACCATAGTCTCTCAGTTGGTTCTGAATCCACATCACTTGGGAACAGCAGCTGGCAGCTGCAACGTATTCTGCCTTAGTGGATGAAGTGGAGACTGTGGTCTGCTTTTTGCACTGCCAAGAGACCAGTCTTGCTCCTAGATATTGACATCCACCAGTTGCGGATTTCCTGTCTATGTTGCAACCTCCATAGTCACTATCAGAGTAAGTTGTTAGTTCAAGAGGAGAGTCCTTAGGATACCATAGGCCCAATTTTGGTTGACCTTTGAGATATCTAAAGATTCTCTTAACAGCAAACATATGTGCATCTTTTGGAGCACATTGAAACATGGCACAAACACAAATGAATATCCACATCCACTCTTTCTTTATCTGCATCAAGCTGTTTATGAGTGTCCATTGGTGTGCTGGCAACCTTGGTGTCCTTGTATCCAAACTTTTCCAGGATGTCATTCACATACTTTGATTGACTTATGAAAAGTCTAGTGGGTTTCTGCTTGACCTGCAATCCTAGAAAGAAAGTTAGTTCCCCCATTGAACTCATTTGAAACTTCTTGTGCATTAAAGTCTCAAACTCCTTGCACAGAATGTCATTTGTTGATCCAAAGATGATATCATCAACATGGATCTTAACAAGAAGAATCTCTGATTTAATGGACTTTCTGAATAATGTTTTGTCCAGAGTACCTCTCTTGAATCCATTCTGTAGAAGATATGAAGACAAAGTGTCATACCATGCTCTTGGGGCTTGGTGGAGTCCATAGAGTGCTTTGTATACCTTGTAGACTCTGTCTGGATACTTATAGTCTTCAAATCTTGGGGGTTGACACACATAAACCTCTTCTTCAGTTGTACCATATAAAAATGCAGATTTCACATCCATTTGGTACACTTTGAACCCTTTGAAGCTGGCATATGCTAGGAACAGTCTGATGGCTTCTATCCTTGCTACTGGGGCAAAGACATCATCATTGTCTATTCCTTCTTCTTGAGTGTATCCTTGAGCTACAATTCTTGCTTGGTTCTTGATCACTACACCTCTCTCATCCTTCTTGTTTCTGAACACCCATCTTGTACCAATTGCCCTCTTACCTTTAGGCAAGTCAACTAGAGTCCATACATTCTGAATCTTGAATTGCAATAGTTCTTCTTGCATTGCCTCAATCCAAGATGGATCTTTCAGTGCCTCAGATGCCTTCTTTGGCTCTAATTGTGACATGAAGCATGCATGTTCAAAGGCAGCTAGACTGAATTTAGGGACTGCTGATTCAGTATCAGTTGATTCCTTGTGAATCATTGTCCTTGTTTGCACAGGAGTGCGTGGATCTCCCATTATCTGGTTAAGAGAGGTGATACTTGTGAACCCTGACTGTAGGTTCCCTTTCTGTCTGAAATGAGCTTCCCAGATTTGTATCATCACCTTCTGCACCACTTGATGATTCTGCTTCAGTTACAGTCTGATCAGGAGATGGGACTGTTTCCCTATTGGTTGGAGCTGTTACTTCAAGGCTTGGTATTGGCACTTCAAACTCTGTATGTATGTCTTGTTGATCAATCAGGACCCCAGGTGGGTCACAAGAGAGAAGTGGTAGCAGAATCTGCAATTGTTGGAAACTTTGTGCCAACAGCTTGAATATTTGTATTACCAGCATGAGAATTTGTACTGGCAGTTTCAACACTCTTTCCAACAGTTCCTGTAGAATACTCAACAAAGCTCAGAAAATTTGTTAGTGAATCTAAATCAAACAACCAATTAGGACCAGTGCGTTTGACATTTGCAGTGTTTTCATTAAACTCAACATTGGCACTTTCTTCAATGGTTTTAGACACACTTTTATATACTCTATAGGCTTTGCTTTGAATAGAGTATCCTACAAAGAAGCCTTCTTCAGCTTTACTTTCATACTTACCTAAGTGATTTTTAGTATGGAGGATAGTGCAAGAACAGCCAAAAGGTTTTTGGAAGGCTACTAAGGGAATCCTGTGATGGAATAACTCATAGGGAGTTTTCCCTTGTGACTGAACAACTTGAACCCTATTTAAAACATAACAAGCTGTATTTACTGCCTCTGCCCAGAAGGTCATTGGCAGTTTGGAATCAGCTAGCGTGGTTCTAGCAGCCTCTATTAGAGTTCTATTCTTCCTTTCAGCTACACCATTTTGTTGTGGTGTTCTAGGTGCACTATATTGCCTTGCAATGCCTTTAGACTCACGGAAACTGTTCAGGATATTTTTATTAAACTCAGTTGCATTGTCTGACCTGATCACCTTAACTTTTAAATTGGATTGGTTTTCAATCTTAAGAATATAGGATTTGACTAGCTCAGCAGTTTCATCCTTAGTCCTAAGAAAATAAACCCATGTAAACCTGGTGAAATCATCAACAATGACTAAATAGTAAGCTCTTTTATTCAAACTCAAAACAGATGTTGGACCGAAAAGATCCATATGAATAAGATGAAGAGCAGATGAGATTGAATTTACTTCCTTGGCCTTATGAGAAGTTTTGTGTTGCTTGCCTTTGAGATATGCTACACAATGATCATCACAAATGAACTCCTTTTGTGGTAAACCACTTACCAAGTTCTTTTTGACTAAAACATTCATGGATTTGAAGTTCATGTGACACATCCTTCTGTGCTAAAGAGCAGACTCATTTGATGATGCTTTGGATATCAAACAGCTTAAAGTATTTGATTTGGATAAAAGATCTGTGTCCAAACAGTAGACATTGTCCTTTCTTGGTGTTCTGAGTAGAACAAGATTTTCAGGTATTTCAAAATACTTTGAGAGGACAATGCACTCAGAGTCTGTGAATAAAACAATATTTTGTTTATCACAAACTTGAGACACACTTAGTAAAATGTACTTCAACTGTTCAACATACAAAACATCATTGAATATCATATTGTCTACTTTGACAGTACCCTTACCTGTTACCTTACCTCCCTTGGAATTTCCACCAAATGCAACAAACCCTCCTTCAAAGCTTTTGAAATTTGACAAGCATTCAGAGTTGCTTGTCATGTGCCTAGAGCATCCACTGTCCATATGCCATCTTGTCTTATGTTGGGTCTTGTGGTTGCCCTGCACAGAAAAAGCTTAGTTAGTAGTGGAGTAAACCCAAACCAAATTGGTTTTGGGTTGTCCTTGTGCATTGACATAGCTAAATATTGTTTGTGTCTTTTTAAACTTAGTGAGATCCACTGTTGGATTCTGTGAGGAGTTTTTAGTTATGACATGAGGTATCCAGGTGTTCTTTCCAACCTTTTCATTAACAGTCTCAGAAGATCCACTACCAGTTTCAATTTTAGACTGAGCAGTTGGAACTGGGTGCTGAGTGCTAGCAGCTTCAGAATTTGCACTACCAGTTCCAACTTTTGGCTTAACAGTTTGATATGTGTTTTTGCCTTTAACACACCATACCTTTTTCATGTTTGATTTTGCTAAAACTTGTTTTTGGTGTATAGGCTGTCTTTTAGTGACTTTTAAATACCTGTGATCAACTGTCTTCTTTGGAACTGGTGTGACAGGTGTTTGGGCCTTTGAAACTTTTAAATTTTGAACAACTACATGCTTTTGAACCACGATCTGTTTTGTAACAGATGGTTTATATAAACAGTGCCTGTCCAAATGATTTTTCCTGCCACAGTGGAAACATCTTTTAATTGTTTTGATTGGAGAACCAGTATTGTGTGACCATAACTGGTTCTTGTTCCTTTGATTTCCCCTCACCTGCTGCTGTGTGGGAAACTTTTGGACACCATGCTTTTGGCATGTGCATATTGGAACAGTCTTACCTTTTTTAATTGCTTTGGAAGAAGATGCAATGTTACAGTTAGAAGGTATAGAAACATGTGGAGCATTGTTGCATACACTCATCTTCTCTTTTCCTTTCACACTGTTGGTTCTGATAGAACTGGAAGTAGGAGCTTGAAAGTTTGGTCTGCCAGTCCTTTTCAGAAATCTTTTGGCCCTCATAGTCAACATAGCATGTTGCCACTTTAAGTCCATCTCTTCTAAATCATCTGGATGGATTTGTTCCAGATCTTCAGCATTAAGAACAAAAAGTCCATCACTTGCAACAAATGCTTCATATTGAACTTCAGAAGAGTTACCATCAGCACCTGAAAAAGAATCACAACAGTTTGATTTATCAGTTAATGCTGATGACAGCAGAGCAGTGTTGTGATTGTAAGAAAAGGATTTCTTTTTATTTTCAATTTTAGATTCAAACACTCTCAGACTGTTGTAAAGGTCATCCAACTCTATTTCATCTAGAGTGTCATTGGTTCTCCATTGGGCAGCATAGACTGTCCATTCTTCACCAAGAGATCTGAGGAATTTTCTGTTTACTTCATCTTGATCCAGGCTAACCTTAGCACTCTCCAATTCACCTATCAGCTTATTAAACCTATCAAAAATTTGAGTAAGGTTTTCATTCTTGCCACCAGAAAAGTTTTCATACTGCTGTTTTAAGAGATCCTTTTGGTTCCTTTTGGTGCTAGCATTGCCAGCAAATCTTTTCTCTAAACCAATCCAAGGAGAATGAGCATTATAGAACTTTTTAAACTGATGTTGATAAGCATTAGGAATGTCAATTTGTAAAAGAGTAAGAGCTTTAACTTTAGTCATTCTAGCCTTTCTTTCAATCTCAGTTTTTGGAGGTGTTCTTTTGGGTTTGCCCTCAGCATCTAGTTCAGGATCAACTGCAGGAGGATTTTCAACAGCTACACATAGGGCATATTCAATAAAATTGAATGTGCAGTTGAATCCTGAGTTTCCACATCTCGAACTTAGTAGGTTTGAGCATAGGCACTTTGAGTCCTTGCCCAGATCCACTACTGCTATTTTCAAACTCCATTGCAGAAAAAAAAACAAAATTTTAAATAAAGAAAGTTTCTGACTTTGAAAACAAAGAATAATAATAAAACTTGTGGCTCTGATACTACTTGTCAGGATCAAAATCACCTAAGATTAACTGGTTTTAATAGATTAGAGTTTAAACCAATAACCTTGTTTTGAATCAAAGTCCAATTAAGAAGTTTGCGGAATAACACTTAACTGTTTTAAGAAAACTTTCAGAACAATAAAGAACAGATATTCAAATAAATATAACCAGTATCAAAACCTTTATATTGCCAAAATCTCTGATTACAATCACCTCTAATCTGTTTTGATTAGACGAAGAACACTAATTGTTCTTAGGGTTTTACAACCTTAGAGGCTTGAGAAACTTATCAGAAAGCAATTACAATAAAGCACCACGATTACAGGACTTGTACACACACTTACACTTACAATAGAAAGACCTAGTCTATCTATATATATAGCCTTCTGATTTGTTTCCTTGACGGACTCTGATTTCTCTGGTAGTAGATATGCTTGGAAGATCTTCAAAGCTTGAGATATATATCACTTCCTGAATTTCAGCACTTTCTGTTATCAATCTGTTGAGCAGCTTGAAGTTGTAACTCTGACACCTTGAACTTTTGAACTAGCAGCTTGAGTTTGTTGAACTGGCAGCTTGAACTTTGTAATTACATAGAAATACTACTAACAGCTTGAGAAATCTAACTAACAGCTTGACATACTTAGATTATTTCCCAACAAAAACCTAAACAAATTTATATAAACTATATCTTTTTTTAATTAAGGAGTGTGTTTTTAAAAGTTAGTCATCTCATATTTCATACATAGAAATTTTAAAAATCAACTAAGTTTACATACAATAGACATTCGTTCCTATGTAATTCACAATTTGTATGGTTTTATTGTGTGAAATGTAGTTTTCTACCAATTCAATCAACAATATGCAAATAATAAGAACAATGAAATTAATCAACACTAACCAAATGATTCGATTGATGATTTGTTGATTACAAAATGATTGTCAGAATCTGCGTATACAGTGCTGCTTGAATGCGTACAAAATGAAATCTCTGACAGATCTTCTATTTTAGAAAGTCAAAAAGGCTATTTATACCTATTTACAAACTATTAAGAAAATACATAAACAGTCCCTAGACTTTGATTTTCATCAATTAAAACATATTCTAACAATCTCCCCCTTTGATGAAAATAGAAAAGTCTTCAAATCGATAAGCCCAACTTCTGTTCAAACCTTCTGATACTTTTCCGATCCGAAAGCCTCCATTCAATTTTAGAAATAAACTCAACCATGAGTCTTTGATCGTTAACAAATAAGGCTCCTTTCTTTGTCTTACTTTTCTGATCAGCAGCAAGCTTACCTTTCAAACCATTCAAAACTTTAATCAACGTACCATCAGAAAACTTATTTAGCTCCACACTCCTCATTGCTCTCAACTTTTTATTCCTATCTTTATACATGAATGCTGGATGCTTCACCATTATTACTTGAAACTCTTTCAGCTCACCAGCAAATTTAGTATCTCTGTGAGGTGCAGTCATATTTATCTTCCTCATGCCTCTTTCAACCCCAATCTGTAGATCTTGCACTGACATTAATACCAGTTTGGTATGCATAAAGTGAAACAATGTCTTTAGCGCAAATCTACAATGTTCATTCCTTTTATTTCTGCACAGTTCGTCAAAAAGATCTTCAATATCGACCAAGTGCATGTTGAACATGTCAGCTTCCGTGAATACATACGTATTTCCATCAGACCTAGTGACAGTAAACTTCGGATAGAAAACCTTAACAAATCTTTCTTTTTCAATCTGCACCAGATCCACTATTCTGAATTCGCTCTTAACCTTCTCAACCTCCTGTGTTTTATTTCTCATGAAACTGGCATAGTTGACCAGATTAGGCATATTTGGCTCTAGAACTCGGAATAACTTGTGAAATGAGCATGGAGCTTGCTTTTTGCAGAAGATCCGTTTTTCCAGAATATCTTCAATATACGGCATCTTATTTCTTTTTCTGATAAATTCCGCAGATCTGTTCTCTGGCAGTTCAAGCTTTTTCACCTTTTTCTTGCTTATTTCATCCTTATTCAACAGAGTTAACATATCTTGAATCTCCCTCTGTACCACTTGTTGAGCTTGAAATCTTAGTCTGTGTTGTTTCTTTGATTCATCAGTAAGTACAAACTCATTGAAAAATCTATCCATCACCTCCACTTCATTCAAAACTACTGTTTCTTGAGCCATACTGCTCTCAACAGGAAACTCTTCAAATTCTTCTTTAATCTGTACAACCACCTCAGGCTTTTCAACCGTTGGTGTTGATTCAACATCTTTCATTATTTCTTCAACTAACACTTCCTCCTCCTCTATTCTTTCAGCTCTAAAGTCTACATCTGTCAAAGCAATTATGTCATCATCTTCAGATAGTTCAATGTACTCCTCTCTTTCTTCTCCTGTCTCTTGAATACTTAGCTCTTTATCTTTCTCTTGTACGTCTTCCTCTGAATCAATATACTCAATAAACTGATAAATATCGGGCTGAGTGTTCAAAGGAACTGGAACATCTTTATAAAGAATCAATCCCAGTTCTCTCTGTTCACCAGCTGATTGTTTAGAACCCCCGGCTTCTCTCTCCTGAGCTTCCGGCTCCTTCTCTGGATATGTTAGCATTAACATCCCCGGCGTTGATTGATCAAGCTTTCTCCTCTTCTCCCCCTCATGAGGAGCATCATCGGAGTCTTCGTCATGCTCATCATGTTTCCTCTTTGATGAGGAAGCTTGAGCCTTGCAGGTATCTTCCACTGCAGCCACTCGTTCTGAAAGATTACCCAATGTCGTTACCACTGTATTTTCCAGACTGATCATACGTTCTCGCATTTCATCAAACTGCTCAAAAACAAAATCTTTCAATTCTTCCTTCAACTCTTCTATAGCTTGTTTTGACTCATTTTGCTTAACAGACTCCTCCGCAACATCCTTTCCCTTCAAGAACTTCTGAATGTTGGTCATTTGAGCCATTACCTCAGCCAGTTGATTAGATACATGCATGTTTACTCCAGAAACAACTTCATTCAAGGATTCTGTCAATGTTGACTCAGTCACAAACGGGGATAAATTCACTACTGGGTCACGTAGACTTCCAGTTGACACAACAGTCGAACTTGTATAAAGAACTTCTGTGTGGCCAGTGCTCAGAGTTGGTATTGGCGTTTCTCTGACTGGACTTCCACCCTCTTCAAGTGACGGAGCAACAAATGCTTCCGCTACTAAGGGTGTTCCGGTGGGAACACTAAGTTCAGCCACACTCACTTCAACAAATGAAGTGGACTCAAGTGTCCTAGACGGTATATTAGCTAGACTCAGTGTTTCAAACGAAGTCGTACACACGGGCAATTGTGCACTTGTTTCAATATCCATCCAGTCCAAGTGACTTTCGGATAGATCATGTGGTTCATCCCTGTGCTCAATTGAAACAGTCTCCTGTTGAGAGGAGACTGAGTGGATAGTTGGGTGTGCAATCGTCAGTGGGATACTGACTTGTTCAATGCTAACTCCCATAGGAGAGCTAACAGTAGACATGGTTACATCCCGGCTTTCTGGGGTTATGGTCTCCCTCACACTCTCTACAGCCATTTGTACAATATCATTCATCATTCCCCCTCCCTTATGATGATCACCTCCATCATCACCATCATCATCATCATCATCATCCCCTTCTCCCTCTTCTTCTTGAATATCAGATAATGTCCTCTCAGAATCTGATTTTTCTGGTTCTTCCTCACCACCCCTCACACTGCCTTCTCCCTCACTCTCAGAACGGGCAACCTGAACTTCAGCCCCTTGCTGAGGTTCCTCTATCCTTAAAGCTCATGGGCTAAGAGATCCCGGTTCCTGGGTCTCTATCGGAGCATGATCTATTCTATATAATTTCACATGTTCCTTTCTTGATCAGCATACTTGAGCAACGACTCTGGAATTGGCATTATGTTGGCATTTGGGGAGTCCGGCACTTCATGCAAACTCATCATGACATAGTTTGGGCATCTCTGAGAATTGGCTCTCTTTGGAATATTTTCATTGGCCCTTAAGATCCCTCGGATAAGAATCTGAATAAACCGCTGAACTCAAGCAATGAATGCTGCATCTGTCAATCCTAGTATGTTTTGAAGTCATGCACCGATTTATGATACCAAAAAGTGTGTACCATTCGCCATTTAAACCATTTCTGTGAAACTTTGAGCTCTTCGGAAGTGGCTTTGAGTAGCCTAGGCAAATTAAATCATGAACGAGCTCTTCATCTGAAACAAAATCTTCAAAATCTGCTAACTCTGGGAAGTTCACAATGTCTATTCGTCTCGGAAGAAAAAGATTGTGACGTAGTCTTGCCAGAGTGATTTTGGCCTTGAACTGATCAATTGTCACTTTAAAATGATGATTTCCGTCCGCAGGAACAAAATTGACCGTGTGCCAAAATTGTTGTAAATATACTTGTGGAATAGACGGTTTGTACTGAAGCAGATAACCGAGTGGATGACCTTTCAGAATGTCTACAATTATTGGATGGCTTACTTTAATAACTTTGGTATCTAAACGATGGTTATTGTCACGGAAAGGAAGGCAATGTTTTGGTTTTACAAGTTGGTTATCTGGGATAATATGTGTTTGTGATGAACGGGCCACTGAGGTAGATCTGACTGGAGTAGATACAAGGGTATGATTTGACGATGAATGGGAATCAGAGGAATTTGAATTTTGGGATTGTACTGGGGATGCCATTTGAATTCCTGTAAGAAAATAAAAATCATGTTAGTTTTATCATGTACACAAATAACAACCTTCAAAATGTAGAAAAAATTGTAACATTTTAGCAGAAATTGCAAAAACTTGTGATTTTCTTTTTAAAGCATCGGGATTCCTGACAATAATTGAAAATTATTGAAAGGATTCCAGAGTCAATCGTTTAGAGACCAATGTTAGAAAAACACAAATTTATAACAATTTCTTAAAAAATGTGACATTTTTCTTAAAACATAAAAATTCCACACTTAGAAAAATTTTCTGCTGTAACTCGAATTAAACTTTAATGTTCTCGAATCATGCTTGAACTATGTCGGATGACACATGAGACAACTCGAATAAGCCTAGAGACAACTCGAATTATATGTCTATGAAACTCGAATAAGTCTCTGTAAAACTCGAATGATGAGTCTATGAAACTCGAATCAATCTATATACAACTCGAATGAAGTTTGACTCAACTCGAATGAGTCTTGAAGTTTCTCGAATGAAGACATGTAAAACTCGAATGATATATGTCCTAAACTCGAATAAGTTGTAAGTACTTATGTGCTGAAAATTTTCTAAGTGTTACACACACTTGTCAACTCGCATAAAGCACAACCCTTTCTCGAATGTAATGTGTATTAAACTCGATTAACTCTGAGTTTAATATACATCAACTCGAATGAGTCATCATGAAACTCGAATAACTCACAAATGCAACTCGAATTATTCTTAAGTCAACTCGAATGAAACTTCCATGCAACTCGAATGACACTATAATGCAACTCGAATAACACTGTAATGCAACTCGAATAACACTATAATGCAACTCGAATGACTCTTTATTCGAGAAATGTCTGTTTATTTTCCTACAAGTCTAAAACACACTTTATTTATGAATTTGAGTTCAGAGATGTTTTTCAGTGTTTTAAAACTTGTACCCCCCTCGAAAATGTGTTTTAAACACATTTGTTTTACTGAACTTTGAACAAAAACAACTTTAAAGTTGCTAAAAATTCAAATTTCAGTTTATTCAAAAAAGCCGAAACTGTTCCATTAAAAAATCAATGATTCTGTTTTTGTGAGGTACAAATGACTTTGGAAATTTCAGATTCATAGTCATAATACCCACACGAACATTATCACACAATTAATTTCAGTTTCATGGACCAATCAAAATATTTGCCATTAACGGTCAAGAACACAAAACATAGAAATAAGAACAGATACTCACATTCAAACAAATACACTGAAAATATGTACATACAAACTAAAATAATAAAGAAAAACAAACTTTTACTCACAATTTTTATGAAATATAAAACCGTCGGTTGTGGGTTTGTGAGCTTTCTTTGAAGTGAAGGAAGCTTTGTGGAGAAGATGAAGTTTGAATTTTCCGGAAAAAGTAATTGTGAATTTGAAAATTCATATTTATATTCAAATTTTACCCAGCCCACACATTAAATTTTCAAATTTTGAAAATTCGGCCCATTAGCTAAGCCAACTTAGCCCACATACCCATTTTTCAACAAAATTGTGATTAAACAAAATTTGAATTTCAAAAAAAATTTAACAGCACACAAAAATAAAAAAAATTTAAAATGGACTAAAAAATTCATACTTGAAAAAAAAATTTTCACATAAACATAAAAAAAAATGAAAACACACACACACAAAACACAAAAAAATATATTAACAAAATGCAATTGCTCCCCCTTGAATTTCTGAAAGTTGCTCCCCCTCAACTTATTATTCCATTTTTCAGCTCTGCTCCCCCTACAAAATAACAGATAATTTTTATCAGATTTATACAAGATCAGATAAATTTCTTTTCTGCTCCCCCTGCACATGACAATCCAGATCTTGTTAAATTCCAAAGAATATAAACTTTTATGATTCATGAATTTAACATCAGATAAAAATCACGTAAAAATGAAATTTTAAAATTATAATTTTGAAACTACTGAATTATTAAATCTTAACGATTCAACATACCTAATTTGTATACTAAAAAATTAAACAGCTTTTCATCTAACGCTTTGGTAAACAAATCAGCTAGTTGATATTCAGTAGGTACAAAATATAATTCTATATTTCCATTTTCTACATGATCTTTTATGAAATGATACCGAATGTCGATGTGTTTCGTTTTTGAATGTTGCACCGGATTTGATGCAATAGCTATCGCGCTCTGAGAATCACAATATATTGGAATTTTCTTTGGTGTAAACCCGTAATCACGCAGTTGGCTCTTCATCCACAACACCTGAGAACAGCAGGAAGATACAACAACATACTCTGCTTCAGCTGTTGACAATGAAACACAATGTTGTTTCTTGGATGACCAACATACGGGTTTGTCACCTAAGAATTGTACTGCTCCTGACGTATTCTTTCTGTCCATCTTATCACCTGCGTGATCAACGTCAGAAAAAGCAGTCAGATTAAATGAAGACTCTCTAGGATACCACAAACCAAGATTTGGAGTGCCTTTGAGATATCTTAAAATTCGTTCTGCAGCTGTTAAGTGTGATTCTTTTGGATTTGCCTGATATCTAGCACATACACATGTAGCAAACATAATATCTGGTCTACTGGCTGTTAAGTACATTAATGACCCAATTATACCTCGATAATGAGTCACATCTACAGGTTTCCCTGAGATGTCCGCATCGAGTTTTGATTTTGAATCCGGAGCCATGGGAGTTTTCATAGGAGTACTATTGACCATGTTAAATTTCTTTAACATGTCTTGTATGTATTTTGACTGATTGATAAAAATACCATCAGTTAATTGTTTTACTTGTAATCCTAAGAAAAAATTTATTTCCCCCATCATGCTCATTTCGAATTTGTGGGACATTAAAAATGCGAATTTCTTACAAAATTCTGGATTTGTAGACCCAAATATTATATCATCTACATATATCTGTATAACTATGATATCTGACCCCTGACGTTTTATAAACAGGGTTGTGTCAACTGCACCTTTTGTAAATCCACATTTCAACAGATATGTTGAAAGTGCATCATACCAAGCACGAGGTGCTTGTTTAAGGCCATACAGTGACTTATCTAAAATATATACATGATCAGGTTTCGAAGGATCAGTAAACCCTTCGGGCTGATATGTATATACTTCATCTGTTAGCTCCCCGTTTAAAAACGCAGTTTTAACATCCATTTGATATACTGTAAAATTTTTATGAGCAGCAAAAGCTAAAAACATTCTAATAGCTTCAATGCGTGCAACGGGTGCAAATGTTTCGTCATAATCAATCCCTTCTTGTTGGATGTATATTGGCCACGAGACGAGCTTTATTCCAAATGATGACACCATGTTCATCTTTCTTGTTCTTGAAGATCCATTTCGTGCCTATTATGGATTTGTCTTTTGGGCGCTCAACAAGTCTCTAGACCTTTAACCGTTCGAACTGGTTGAGTTCTTCTTGCATCTCCACAATAATCAGCATTCAGAAGGGCTTCTTTTACATTTTTGGGCTCAATCTTACTCAAAAAATTTGAAAATAAGCATTCATTTATAGTAGCCCTTCTGGTTTGGACTGACGCAGATGGATCACCAATGATGTTTTCTATTGGGTGATTTCTTGTCCACTTAACTGTATGTGGAAATGGTTCTATTGGGTCTTGGTTGGGATTGAGTTCTAGATATGGTTCGGGAGTTATTTCAGATGTTGTAGGTGGAACATCTAAGGTAGGAGCTTCTGACTGTTCAGAAGAAATGGGGGTTTCAGAAGAATGTGGAGGTTCAATTGGTTGTACAATCTCAGTATGTTGGTACACCCTGTGTGACGATAGCAGTCTAATCGATCTGCATTATGGTTTAAGTAATATTCTGAGTATTAACAAGTGTTTTGATATATATGTTTATATGTGTTTGTCTGTTATTGATTGTGTGTTTGAACTTGATGTAACATATTACAAGAAGTTCAAACATAAAGGTCAAAGATTAACTCAAGCATAAGTAAAACATAAGTTTCATCACTTAAGAGTTTAAGTGTTTAGGCTAAATTCGAATTGCTTAAGGGTACACATTCGAATCTGTGATAGATTCGAATGAGACCTTAGATTCGAATGGGCTAGATTCGAGGATGTCAATATGGACAGACTCGAATGGGCCTTGGGCCAGATTCGAGGTTGGCCCACAACAGACTCGAATCAGGGTCTATAATTAGGGATAGACTCGAGTCATTAGCAGACTTTTTGCAGAATTCGTGAGGGATTAAGCAAAGGGCGATCTCGAGTTTATCAGCTAGGTGAGTGCCGTTTCGGAGAGAATTAGTACGTAGGATCGTTCGTGTGTCGTTCGTTCAGTGTCTAATAGTCTCTGTGTTCCGTTGGTTGAGAGTTGTCCGTCTAACCGTCAACAAGGATTCTGCACTCGTTCACGGATCCGCGTCTAGATAGATCTTGCAGTTGTAGACCTTACAAGTGGTATCAGAGCCAGCGGAGTGTTCTTGGTGTTCTTCGTGTTCATCAGATACATTCTAGGTTTCTTGACGCTAGTTGGACGGTTTTGCTCTCAAAAACGTGTTTTTGAGCTTAGCAAATTCATATTCGGGAAACACTTTGTCGTTTTTCACGTTTTTGATCGAAATCATTATTTTTCGTTTGAAAAATAGTGATTTAATCTGTAAAACGTCAAAAAATCAACGTGTTAGCCGTTTTTCGAGTTTGCGGCGCTCGAATCTATAGGGGTAATTAGGGTTTCACTTTAGTCTCGAGTCTAACCTAAATACGCTCCTTTCGAGTCAATTTCAGAGAGTTTCGAGTCTACTTTGTTTCGAATCTGTTACTTCATTCGAATAGGATCTCGAGTCTATAGTAGTTTCGAGTTTATTTCGAGTCTGGTACTGTTTCGAATCTATGCTTCGATTCTGCTGAAATTCGAATCTGCTGAGCCTTCGATTCTAAGGACCTTCGATTCTAAGGAGTTGTTCGAATCTGACATAATTTCGAATCTAATTGACTTTTAAGACTTAATCGAATTTAATCTCAAAAGATTTAATATTAATTAGTTTCGAATCTATCTAGATTCGAATAAGTTAGTCTAAATCAGTTTCGAATTAAATTAATTAAGTTCAAATTCAATTTGTTTCAGAAAAGATGTCAAATCTTCAGAAATTCCTTGAGATGGATCACGAAGTTGGGAAGGCAAATGCACCGCCTAAGCTGATGAAAGTTGAGGACTATTACTGGTGGAAGGACAGATTTACAGATTTTGTACGATTCAATGATATGCGCATGTGGGTGTGCATAGATGAAGGGTACATTCCGCCAGTATCTGAAGTTGAAGGCCGTCAAAAGGTCTTGTCATATCAGATGATGAAAGAGGATGACAAGAAACTATTTGAAGCTGAAAACAAAGCTTTCTCCATAATCCGTATGGCTTTACCTCAAGATATTTTGCACACATTTCGGACTCAAAGGACGTCGAAGGAACTTTGGGAGTCTCTCCAGAAAAGGTGTGAGGGTAATCCTCGGGTGCGTAGAAAGCGTACAGAGCTGTTGACCCAACAGTTTGCGATTTTCAAGGCAATTAAGGATGAACAGTTGGATGATATTATCACAAGGTTCTATCATCTGATAACGGAACTTGAAAGTCATGGAATTGAGTATTCGGACACTGACAAGAACAACAAGCTTCTTGATGCCCTACCAGCCAAATGGGCTATGTACGTGGCAATGATTAAGCTGAATGAGGACAAATATTATGCTCAATCACTTGATGACATTGTGGGAACGTTGAGGGCATATCACTTCAAGATGATTAAGGCTGAGACTGATTACGAGCAAGTCCAGAATCCGGCAATGTATTTTGGAAAGACATCTAAATCATCAGTGACAGCTGAACCGAAGAGTGCTACAGCGTTTTTCACCGGAGAAACGTCATCGCCACCAGAGTCCGAAGACTCACTGAATTGCGCGTTATTAGGGTTAGGGAGATCGGAAGAACCGCAACCTCAAGTCCAACAGGCATCGACAAGTCAGAACTATTCGAAGATGCCGATGAGCGCAAAGTCAGCAGAAGAACATTTGAATCGGCTTGCTTCCTTTGTGGCAGCTTATGGAAATTGTGTTCAAGGGAAAATCAATGACCCAGCTCTATGGGATGAAGATTACGATCAGGTCGATCCTGATGACTTAGAGGAAATGGATCTTAAGTGGCAACTGGCCATGGTGACCCAGAGGGTAAAAAGATTCATCAAGCGAACTGGGAGGAATCTGCAAATGAACAACAAAGGGATAGGATTTGATAAGTCTAAGGTCAAATGCTACAACTGTCAGGGATTGGGACACTTCGCCAGGGAGTGTCAAAGACCGAAGGTAGAGACATACCAAGGACAGAGTCAGCATCAAGGACAGTACCAAAATCAGTCCCAACAAAGATACCTTCTGAGTTCCTCATCTGGTCAAGCCAATCTAGCGGGTCTACTATCCAATGTCACCTCTGACAGACAGCTAGATGGTACCTATGACTGGAGTTCACATCCTGAGTCCAATGCTAGAGCTTTCATGGCTGAAGTTACGGAGAATGGTTGTGAAGAAGACGAGCAGACCACAAGGGAAAACAGTCCGATGTGGGTAGAGAAGGCGAATGATCAGACCGTGCTGGAGTTTGCTGCTCAGATGGCCAACGTGGAATCTGATAACTCTAAGGTTAGTCTTTCTTATTCTCTATTTTCAGAATTATGTGCTTTGTGTGCTACTTCTAATGATAGGTTAAATCTAGTCTTAGAATCACACAAAACCATATCTGCTCAAAATGAAAATTTAAAAATAGAAAACGCTAGCCTAAATGATATAAAGCAAGATTTAAAAGAAAAGCTTAAGGCTGATGCTCAAGACGTAATAGTTCTAAAAGACAAACTGAGTGAGCAGTGTGTGAGGATAGAGTTTATGTATGAGCACGTAGAGGCCTTGACCAAAAGTCTGAAGGACAAGGACATAGAGCTAGCTGAAACAAAGGTTAAGGTAGCAGAGGCAAATAGCAAGCTGGAAAAGTTTAGGAATTCGAGCCTAAATCTAGGAAAAGTCTTAGATGCCCAAAGACAGTCTAAGAAGCCTGTAGGTCTAGGTTTTCACGAAATTCCTCCACCTTTCAATGCGAATTATGTGCCTCAGCCTCAGGAGAAAACTGACAAGTCAGTAGACTTAGAGGACCTACCTGAACCGACACCTGAGCTTACAGTTGATAATACACCTAAGGTGGTTGACTCAACCGTCAAGGTCAAGAAAGTGAAATTTGTGTCTTCCTCCAGTGAAACACCTGCAGGAAAACAGAAAATTTCATGGGCTGACCAGGTCGAAGAGACAGACACTGTAGATGTACCAAAGGCAGTAGACACTAGTGAGACACCTAGATCTAAGGGAACAACCAAAAAGTCCATGGATAAGATGTCTTGCTTTAGATGTCACGAGAAAGGGCATGTTGCTTCTCACTGTCCACTTAGGAAAGCAGATGTTACCCCTAAGACAGTGAACCCAACACCTGTTAAGCCCTCACCCTGTGTGGCAAGCAGCAGTAGTTCTCAACCTACCGAGAAAACTGTGCAGGCCGCACCCAAACAAGTTGTGAAAAACACACCGGTTAAGGTTGGACCAAAGGAAGTGATTAGGACAAATTCACCGAATCGTGTCACAAATCAATCTAGGTCAGCACCACAACAAGTCTATAGGAGCACCACACCTAGCTGGTCACATACTCCAGTTAGGTCACATACTCCAGTTAGACAGTATGCACCGGTAAGAGCTCAAAGGATCACAGTCAGAAATGGCATATAATAGGAATTATTCTAGAGCTCCACAACAAATGCCTACACCAAGGCAAAGAGTGAACTTAAATCACTCGGCACCACAACAGAATTCAGTTCAAAGGCCCAAGTCACCTGAAAGGCGAGATGGGTACTTGAAAGAGTTCACGTATGTGGACGAGAATGGTATTACCAAGTCAGTCATGGCTTGGGTTCCCCGTGATAACTAACCTCTTTTCTTTCATGTGCAGGAGATAACTACCGGTCCAAACAACAAGTGGTTCGTCGACAGTGGTTGCTCCAGGCACATGACGGGGGAAAGAAGTCTACTCACAGACTTCAAGGGAGGTAATAGGGGAGTCGTATCATTCGCGGGTAACAAGGGTGGAAATATCACTGGAACTGGAGAAGTCACTAATGGGACGATTACTTTGGATCAAGTTTATCACGTTAATAAACTGGTTCATAATCTCATTAGTGTCTCTCAAATCTGTGATAAGAAGAACTCGGTGTTATTTACTGACACTGAGGCGTTAGTGCTAAAGCCTGGATTCAAAATTCCTGAAGAATGGGTGTTGATGCGGGCGCCAAGGAAGAACGACTTGTACGTGCTGGATATGAACAAGCCAGATACTTCGATGGGTCCGATCTGCTTACTATCAAAAGCTTCAGAGACGGAGTCCGTACTGTGGCACAGACGCATGGCTCACCTGCACCTAAGGAAGATGAATTACATAACGAAGAATGGACTGGTGCAGGGTGTGCCATTGAAGAGTTTTCAGTTCGAGGACAAGTGTCTACCGTGCATGAAGGGCAAACAACACAAGAAGACACACAAGTCCAAGAAGCAGAATTCCATAGCCTCAACATTCGATCTGTTGCACATGGACCTTTTCGGCCCAATCAACAAAAGGAGTATTGGAGGTAGTTGGTACTGCTTAGTTATCACCGACGATTACTCACGTTTTTCTTGGGTTTTCTTTTTAGGTACGAAGGACGAGACGGCTGCAAGGCTCATCGGGTTCTTGGACCAAGTGGAGAACTCATACGGAACTAGGGTTAAATATAGTCGTAGTGATAATGGAACTGAATTCAAAAACACTGTAATTGGTGTATATTGCCTATCAAAGGGCATAGTGCATCAATTCAGTGCACCATATGAACCTCAACAGAATGGGGTGGCCGAACGTAAAAATAGAACTTTGATTGAGGCTGCAAGGACTAGGCTTTCGGATTCAAAGCTTCCTACCATGTTTTGGGGGGAGGCAGTGAATACCGCGTGCCACATTTTAAACCGAGTCCTTACAGTCAAATCATTGAACAAAACATGCTATGAAATTTTGAATAAANAACAGAACATTGATTGAGGCTGCAAGGACTATGCTTTCGGATTCAAAGCTTCCTACCATGTTTTGGGGGGGAGGCAGTGAATACCGCGTGCCACATTTTAAATAGAGTCCTTACAGTCAAATCATTGAACAAAACATGTTATGAAATTTTGAATAAAAGGCCACCTAACTTAACTGGATTCGAACCGTTTGGAGTACCATGCACACTTTTAAGGACAAAACATCAACCGAAGTTTGGTGAAAAGGCTGACGAAGGATACTTCCTAGGTTATGTGCCAAACTCACCAAACAAACGGGTTTTTAACAAAAGGAATGGTACTGTGGAGATTGTGTATAATATTGAAGTCACAAGTTATACACATGAACCCCAAACTGGTCCGGAATGGATATTTGACTATGATAAGTTATTTGAGTCATTTAACATTCCTTTGGATGATACTGCAGGTACAATTGATAAAGACATGGCGACGTTGCACCTAAATGACGATGGCCATATTTTTCCAAGGACCACATTCGAATCTACGTCCGAGCCTACTGCGACTGTAGATAGGTCTCCAGAAGTTGCTAATCCAGAAGAACCTAACACTGAGAATCAGACTCAAGCATCAAGTTCTGCCTCTGAGGAAAACGTCCGTGAGGAAGAAAATATGGAAGCTGAGCCTGTTCCCCCTTTAGGTGAAATAGGATCCAACTTAGGAGATAATCTAAGGGTAGACGAAATAGAGACCTCTAGGATTAACAAGAACCATCCTATAGATAGCATCATAGGAAATCCTAACGAGGGTGTGAGGACCCGGAGTAGTGTAAATAACAACACTGTGTTGTTGTCAATGATAAACGACTCCGAGGCATATCATACATGTCTATATTCGTGTTTCATATCGCAAGTAGAGCCCAAAAATGTGCAAATGGCACTTAAGGACAACTCCTGGGTTGAAGCGATGCAGGAAGAACTTTCACAATTTAGGAAACTAGATGTGTGGGAGTTAGTTCCGTTACCTCGAGGGGAGATTGCAATAGGAACCAAATGGGTTTTTAAGTGCAAGCGAGACGATCGGGGTATAGTCACGCGC
This sequence comes from Centrapalus pauciflorus, assembly GCA_020465985.1. NCBI lineage: Eukaryota > Viridiplantae > Streptophyta > Magnoliopsida > Asterales > Asteraceae > Centrapalus > Centrapalus pauciflorus. The sequence continues at coordinate 166,102 of JAANYP010002745.1, forward strand.
AACAAGGCAAGATTAGTTGTAAAGGGTTTCAACCAAGAGGAGGGAATCGATTACAATGAAGTGTTTGCACCTGTAGCAAGGTTAGAAGCAATTAGGTTGTTTTTAGCTTTTGCCTCCTTCAAGGGATTTAAAGTATATCAACTGGACGTTAAGAGTGCTTTCTTGTATGGGAAAGTGAAGGAGTTGGTGTATGTAGAACAACCGCCCGGGTTTACAGATCCTAAATATCCTGATAGAGTATATCGATTAGATAAGGCTCTTTATGGATTACATCAGGCACCTAGGGCATGGTATGAGACTCTATCCAACCATCTTTTAGAAAATGGCTTTGAGAGGGGTAGGATAGATAGTACTCTTTTTGTGAAGAGAAAGGGAGATCATTTTATCTTGGTACAAGTGTACGTAGATGATATCATTTTTGGATCATCAGACGAACAGATGTGCAAAGATTTCGAGAAGGTGATGAAGTCTAAGTTCGAGATGAGTGCTATGGGGGAGTTGAATTTCTTTTTGGGGTTACAAGTTGACCAGAAGAAGGAAGGCATGTTTATCCATCAAACCAAGTATGTCTATGACATATTGGAACGGTTTGGGATGGAAGGAACAAAGTTGACTGCCCATTTCAGCACGCCGATTCAAGTGAATCACAATCTCGGGCCGGGTACTGATGGTGATACCGATGTGGATCCGACTTTATATCGGGCCATGATTGGGTCACTTATGTATTTAACTGCTTCAAGACCTGATATTATGTTTGCTGTGTGTATCTGTGCTAGGTTTCAAGCGAATCCGAAGGAGATGCATATAAAAGCTGTGAAGCGGATTCTACGATACCTCAAGTCGAAACCGAAGCTGGGACTTTGGTATCACGCGGAGGGAGATCTAGAGTTGGAAGCGTTCACAGATTCTGACTACGGAGGATGCAGCTTGACGCGCAAATCAACGACTGGAGGTTGTCAGTTCCTCGGAGGGAGATTGGTGTCCTGGCAATGCAAGAAACAAACTTCGGTAGCCGTGTCAACGTGCGAGGCCGAGTATGTTGCTGCTGGTAGTTGCTGTTCACAGGTTTTGTGGATACAACAACAATTGCGGGATTACGGTTTGGCTTATACTCAAACTCCAATTAGGATAGACAATCAATCTACTATTGCGATAACAAATAATCCAGTTAAACACAGTAAAACAAAGCACATTGACAAAAGGCATCATTTTATTCGTGATTGTGCTGAAAAGAATTTGATCAAACTGGTAAAGGTGGCAACTGAAGATAATAATGCTGATTTATTTACCAAAGCGTTTGATAAGTCACGATTTGAGTATTTAATTCAACTTAATGGAATGCGCAACCCAGAGTAAAATTGACCTTAGTAGTATTTTATTTTCTTTTATAGTTGATATATTTCTTTCTTTTTTACAGTAGGCTGCTAATTTAGGTAATTTTCTAATTTAGGAAAGTTTCTATTTTTAGTAAGTATCTATTTTTAGTAAGTTAGTAGGTTAGCTTAGTTTACTGCTTTTTGCTATGTAAAACAAAAGAAAAAAGATAGAAAATTACAAAAATACAAAAAAAAGAGAATATCAGAAAAGGAGTTAAGTCTTAGATACATAGGTTCAAAGTGACGAAAATTAGCACCGTCGTTACAGACTCTAAGTGTTTAGGCTTTCACACATAATGCAACTAAATCCTAAGTGTTATACTTTATTTAGTTTGATGTGTTGGTAGGCATAATACATATAGGGTATCTAAAGGCTAATAAAATATTCTAGAAAAAGTCAAACGTGTCACTAGCTTAGATGTATGACCAATCGGTCTTAATTTTTATGTACAAGACATACAAACAATGAGTCTAAATGAGGTATGCAAACTTTCTGGGGATGTATAGCAACATCAAATACGTCTGAAAATGGAAAAAATAGAAATATCATGAAAAACTGAGAGTCGAAAACATGCAACTCTGTTGTACGTAAGTACAGACCTGTTGTCTCTGTTTAGATTCGGGTTAGCAGACATGTCGCTTTGTTGTACGTCAGTACAGACCTGTCACCGCTATCTGCTAACTTTAAAGTTAAACCTTAAGTCGAACTAAGACACTTTGTTGTATGAGAATACAGACCTGTGCCCGATGTTTGTCTTTTAAAGAAAGTTTGCAAATACCAACAAGTTAGAAATTTTGTCTGTGTGCCTTGATCATAAAAGTATGTCTATGTCTGAGTCACGTAAGATAATTTCCTGATAAAAAAAAGGCCAAGGGATATTCCGAAATGTAGAGTGTTTAACAGGGTAAAATACCAACAATCGGCTAAATGGGTATGTCACGACAAACAATCAAAGGAATCAAAAATTCCTAAGTGTGAAAGTTTAAGTACTGAAAGTTAGTATCGGACATCGCTATCTGATTGAACCTTTCTTAGACTATACTTACCAAAAATATGTTGTTTGGTATTTAGCTTAGCTTGTAAATTTATTTTTATAACTTAAGTCTAGATTAAATTTTTTAGTCCAAATTGTATTTTACTTTAATTTTATTTTTACCTTAGCTTATTTTATTTTATTTTATTTTATTTTAGTTTAGTTTAATTTTTTACTTAGGGAAAAGGTCAAAAGTTACTGAGGGTGCATTCAAAGTTGGATAAAATATACAATGCGTGAAATATCTGAGCTTAGGGTAAAAGATTTGGCATAGTTTATCTGGTTACACTACACAGTAGAAAATAGTTGGAAAAAGTTGAAATTATTTCAAAATTTTCCGAAATTTTTCTAAGTGTTGGAAATTTCGAATCTAAGACAGACTCGAATGTGAGATACTTCGAATCTGTCAGTAGACTCGAAATTGCATAGACTCGAAGGTAGTTAGTATATAAAGGTCCACAGTGAAAGCATTTACTTCTCACTGTTCTCGAATCTGATTTCTCGAATCTGTTCTGGCGATCTCGAATCTAATCTCGAGTCTATCGTATTTCCACTAAACGACATTTCGTCGATTCTAAAGCTTTTGTGTTCGATTCTAACTTCAAATCTAGGTATAAGCAACATGATTGTACAAGATTTTGGTGGTTTAATACACAAATTTGGGATTAAACATCACATTTTGATGTTTTATAGGTCAAAATAGGGTTTTGGCAAAATTACCAAGTTTGGACTAATAAAAGATCAAATTAAAAGCATAAATCTATGATTAGAACCTAGTTGAACTAATGTATGTGATTTGCTTCGTTCAAAATGGTTAAAATCTTGGATTTTTGTTGAAAAAGGGGTGTCGGCCTTTCGAATCTGATAATGGTTTCGAATCTGATCATGGGTTTCTCGAATCTATCAATAGATTCGAGATGACCAGATATTCGAATCTGTTCATCAGACTCGAATAGGGTATATTCGAATCTGTCCATTACATTCGAATATGGGCACTTCGAATCTGTTACTCTCGATTCTGTACTTCATTTATTTTGTTGAATTTAAATTTTATTAAACTTGTGAAAATTTAATTGTGTTAGATTTTGTATTTAATCAAATACAAGATAAAACAAATTTGAATTTAAACAAGTTTATTGATTTTTAATAATAATCTAACAATTTTATGTATTGTGCAGATATGGCGCTTCGTGCTTTCGTCCCTAAGCACAATATGGTTCTTAATCCAGATAATCATATCCCTGAGGCGCAGGGTTTTCGTGAAGTGTTGGATTTCTTAGCTGAATCCAGAATTAGCTACGCTTTGTTTCAGAACATTCCGATTGTAATCTCATATGTGCGGCAGTTCTATGATCATTTACAAGTTGACTGCTCTGTCACCCCGACAGTGCTGAGAACAAGGATCGCAGGGCAACCGTTGGTATTCTCTGCCGATATGCTGCGTCAAGTGTTGCAGCTAGGATCTGAGGAAGAGGAGTCTGGGCCTATTGACTTTCCACTTAGTATTAGGCAAGCGGCTTTTCAACGAATGGGTTACAGTCTAGATGTAACAAAGTCGTCTTACATGAAGAGTGGCCTGATTGGGCAATGGAGATTCTTGGTGCATGTCTTCATGATCTGTTTTGCACCGAAGAAAGCTGGATTTGATTACATTGTATCAAAAATCCAATCAGCAATGATCGCGATGGTGTACAATAAGAAGTTTAGTTTCTCGCAGCTGATTTTCTCAGAATTTATTCATCAAATCACGGCTCCTGAGAGAGAAAGGTTCCTGTTGTATCCGAGGTTCGTGATGATGTTGATACGTCACTTTTTGCCAAGTCTGCCACAATCGAATGATTCTTTGAGCGTAAATGTAATGGAAAAACGCATATTTGCTGATTGTTCCTCACACCGAGGAAGATTGGCTGTTCCTACTGCTCGTCCGTTGTTTGGAGCTATCTTAGACAGGAACTTTGTGGCACCTGATAATGCCAACTGGGCATGTGAAATAGAAGTTCAACAGCAACAGCAACAGCAACAGCAACAGCAACGCATCAGCAACCGCATCAGACTCGTGTTCGTCCACGTGATCCAAGGCGAAGACAAAGAGATATTACAACTCAGTCTCAGGCGTCTAGGCCTTCTACGAGTCAGCCAGAGCCAGAGGTACAGGAAGCAGGGCCTTCAAGTGCCAATCCAGAAACCGAGCAAATAGCCCAAACATTGGAGGAAATATGGGCTTCGGGTCCACATGCAAATGAAGATGTTGCAGCAGCATTGGTGGATGAGCTGCTGAGTCCGCCTGGAGATAATGATGATATATTTCGTGATGTTGACGAATATGAGCCAGAGGGGGCTGAGGCAGGATTGACATCTTCGGAATCTGAAACCGAATCAGATGAAGTTCATGAGGTGGTAACTACCGAAACTGGAAGTCGTTTTGAGACTTATGGTTCTAGATTGATTGTCAATCAAGGTGGTTCGAGGAGGAGAGAGACCAGGGAATTGGAGGAGTCCGATTATGAAGAAGAAGAGATTGCTACGTTAGTGACGAGGCCACGCGCAAAACGTCATAGATTTATGCAAGGGTCGTCTTCAACCTCGGAAGCACAACCAGAAACCTCTCAAGCCCAAACCCAAGCACCAACCACAGATTCACCATCACCGCCACCTCAGCAACACGAACCCTACATTCCGCCACCATTCAATCCTTCTCCCCTTCAGTCCATTCCATCTATGCCAGCAGCATACAATGAAAATCAAAGATTTCTGCAGCTGAAGAGTCGAGTTGATTTTCAGCACGTTCAAATTATGACTCTCACTAAAGCAGTTGGTGAACTCCAAGAACATAACGCTAATCTGGATAAGGAGAATGCTGAGTTGAGAATGATTATTGAAGGTGTAAGAGATGAAAACACTGAGCTTAAATCTTTTGTCACTGATCAGTCATCCGAGATCCGAGCAATGAGGTCCCTCATTGAGCAGTTAATGAAAAACCTTCAGGCTCAGGGGGAGACGTCGTGTCGTGATCAAGAAGTACAGAGGCGGAGGGACGATGATGAAGATGATAATCAAGGCAATGATCCCAGCTCTCAAAGACAGGATGAGCCAGTAGATTTTTCTACTGCTCAGGCTGCTCAATCTCAGGGGGAGCCAAGTCAAGCAGAAGGTGAAAGAGGAGAGGCTAGTTCTTCAAGGAATTTAGACAGCGACATGATCGATGCGCTGAAAGATATTGAAGAAGAGCTGATGGAGTTTGATTTTGAAGATGAAATGGAAGAGTTGGAGGAAGGGGAATTTATTCCAGATGATGTCGCGGACTGGAAATCTGACGACGAAGTGATAGAGGATGAAGACGATCAAGTCAATGAAGTTATTGTCAATTCACAACCAGTAACGGAGCTATATGAAGGACAAAATCATAATGTGATTGACATTGACTATATCAAAGTAGCCTCAGTCGAGGATAATGAACTTGAAGAGGCCGAGATGGAGCCATCTAGGACTGACTTGATCAATCTTTGGTTCAAGAAAGAGGAAAAGAAAGAGAGTTTGAAGATGAAGAAGAAGATGAGAGTTCCAGGTGCTGGGAACTTCTCAGGAGGCATTATTAGCTGGTTCTTTGACAGAGAACTACAGCTGTTCATTTTGAAAAGAAGAGATGGACTTCAATACTTGAGGCGGACACTGAAAGCTTTTAATTCTTTGCCCAAGATTGAAGTTAAAGAGTTAGCCTGGAAGGAGCTTATTAATATTGGAGATGATCCTTACGCAAACGTTATTGAAAGAATCATAAGGAAAGAAGGGCGATCAGGCAAATTTGAGAGGCTTAAGCCGAGATCAGGCAAGAGGGTCGAGGATGGATCAAGAATAGATCCTCATACTGGAAGACCTTGGGCTAGAATGATCTACAAGCCAGTCAAATGCTTGAAAAGAGTGCCAATAAAGCCAATGCCACAAAATGTTTTGAGCAACATGAAGTGGTGGTACCTGGAAATTGATACTGCTGAAGCTATAATGGAGGATCAAGACGAGCAGGTAATTTTGAAGGTATACGACCCACTACATTTGATAAACCTATCTAAGGACGACCTGAAGAAGCTTCACGATCAGCCTATATTCTTCACTGAACCATGGAGATCTGAAGCCAGGAAGTTCCAAAAGGTAGTTAAAGTTTGTATAGATGCAGGGTTATATGCAGGTAGTAGCGTCTATAGCTCTAGTACTTAAATTTGATATAATGTAAATAATTAGAAGCTATCGTCAAGGGGGAGTCTGTTTGTACACCCTGTGTGACGATAGCAGTCTAAACGATCTGCGTTATGATTTAAGTAATATTCTGAATATTAACAAGTGTTATTGATATATATGTTTAATATGTGTTTGTCGGTTATTGATTGTGTGTTTGAACTTGATGTACATATTACAAGAAGTTCAAACATAAAAGTCAAAGAGTATGTCAAGCATAAGTTAAAACATAAGTTTCATCACGTAAGTGTTTAAGTGTATAGGTTAGATTCGAATTGCATAAAAGGATACATTCGAATCTGTGATAGATTCGAATGAGTCCTTAGATTCGAATAGGCTAGATTCGAATCTGTCAGATGGACAGATTCGAATGGGCCTTAGGCCAGATTCGAGGTTGGCCCACAACAGACTCGAATCAGGGTCTATAATTAGGGATAGACTCGAATGATTAGCAGACCTTTGGCAGAATTCGTGAGGAATTAAGCAATAGGCGATCTCGAGTTTATCAGCTAGGTGAGTCCCGTTTCGGAGAGAATTAGTACGTAGGATCGTTCGTGTGTCGTTCGTTCAGCGTCTAATAGTCTCCGTGTTTCCGTTGGTTGAGAGTTGTCCGTCTGACCGTCAACGAGGATTCCGCACTCGTTAACGGGTCCGCGTCTAGATAGATCTGTCAGTGGTAGACCTTACAATCTTAACGAATCTATCCTTTTCAATCTTTATTAGATCAACTATCGGAAACTCACTTCTAACCTTTTCAGCACTTTGAGCCGTGTTTTGAAGAAAACTTGCATAATTCACCAGATTTGGTCTATTTGGCTCCAACACTCTAAGTAACTTCAGAAATGTGCAAGGTACTTGCTTTTTGCAGAAAATCTTTTTCTCAAAATGGGCTTCAAGATAAGGCAATTTATTCCTTTTTCTAATATACTCAGCCGATTTCTTTGATGTAAGCTCCAGACCCTTTTTCTTTTTCTTTCTAACTTCTTCTTCATTCAGAAGGCATAACATATCATCAATTTCTTTTTGAACTATTCTTTGGACTTCAAACCTCAATTGATGTTGCCTCTGTGACTCATCAGCTAATACATACTCATAAAAAAATCTTTAAAAAAATCTCAAATTCATTAACTTCTTTCACAACCGGAGGAATGAAACTTTCAACTGGAAATGACTCTACCTCTTCTTCTTTAACTTGTACCGTAACCTCAGGCTTTTCAACCGTTGGTATCGGTATATCATCTTTTAAAATTTCTTGAATCAACACTTCTTCCTCATCTATTCTATCAGCTCTTACAGCAACATCAGTCAGCTCTATAACATCATCATATTCAGATTCTTCTATCTCTACAACCTTTTCAGCAACATCCTCAATCATTGATGCTTTCTCTTGTTCATCATCATCAGACTCTTCATATTCATCGAAATTGTAAAACTCTGACTGTATGTTCAATGGAACAGGAACATCTTCATAAAAAATCATTTCCTATTCTTCATGAACATCAGCAGGTTTATTTGAACTTTCTGCTTCACCTCTCTCTTGACCTTCAGGCTCCTTCTCTGGATAGGTAATCATTAGAAGACCTGGTGTTGGCTCATCAAGCTTCTTCCTCTTCTCCCCCTCATGAGGAGCATCATCGGAGTCATCATCGTGTTTTCTTTTAGGCACAGAAGCATGAGCCTTGCATGATTGTTCAACCGCTGTTACACGTTCAGATAAATTTCCCAAAGCTGTTATTACCGAACTCTCCAACCCTATCATCCTCTCTCTTATTTCATCAAATTGCTCAAAAACTAAGTCTCTTAGCTCTTCTATATCTTGATTTGGATATGGTTGCTTCACTGACTCTTCCGCTACAGATTTTCCTTTTAAAAACTTTTGTTTTTTCATCATTTGAGCCATAACCTCTGATAGTTGAGCGGAGACATGATTGTTCACACCAGCAACAGCAGCATTCAATGCCTGAGTCAAAGTAGTTTCAGTCACAAATGGGGAAAGATTAACCACTGGGTCACTTAGACTTCCAGTTGACACAACAGTGGAACTTTTAAAAAGAACCTCTGTGTGGCCAGTGCTCAGAGTTGGCATAGTTGTGGCTCTGACTGGACTTCCAACCTCTTCAAGTGACGAAGCAACGAATGCTTCCGTTACTGAGGTTGTTCCGGTAGTGACACTGAGTTCAACTACACTTACTTCAACGAATGAAGCAGACACAAGTGTCCTAGTGTGTATCGGTTCTAGACTCTGTGAGAGAAGCGAAGTCGTACACTTGGGCAGATCTATACAAATTCAATATCCATCAAATTCAAAGTATTATCGGATAGCATATGAGCTTGATCCCGGTGTTCAATTGAAACAGTCTCTTGTTGAGAGGAGACTGAGTGGATGGGGGCGTGCAATCGTTAGTGGGATACTGTCTTCTTCAATGCTAACTCCCTGTTGGGAGCTAACAGCATATGTGGCTATATCCCGGCTTTCTGGGCTTTGGGCATCCCTCACACTCTGCTGAGCTATATTTTCAATATCCATTAATGCAGCTCCTCCCTCATCAGGATCTGGACCACCTTCATCATCATCATCATCATCATCCTCACCTTCAGCAGCTCCCTCATTAATGTTTGACAATGTACGTTCTGAGTCATAACTACTCGCATCTCCCTCACCACCCCTTACTTCAACCTCTTCTCCCTCAGATACTGTAAGGCTTCCCTGAACTTCAGCCCCTTGCTGAAGTTCCTCTTGTCCTACAACTCCTTGGTTTAGAAAACCCGGTTCTTGGGTCTCTATGGGAGCGTGATCTACTCTATACAACCTTACATTTTCACTCTCCTGATCTGCATACTTTAACAAAGCTTCCGGAATAGGCATGATGTTGGCATTCGGAGAATCAGGTACTTCATGTAAGCTCATCATTACATAATCAGGGCATATTGAGAGCTGGATCTTTTTGGTATATTTTCATTTGCCCTGAGAATGCCTCTGATTAGGATTTGAATGAAGCGTTGCAAAGGAACAAATTTCCTTGACCTATTTGTTGTCTTAGCCAGCACAATTTCCTTGAGATCCTCCCATATGCACTGTGCATAATCATAGTGCTTATTGAATGTTATGCCGTGGAAGATCCTGAGACAGTGTATACTACATCTGTCTATGCCAGTGTGTTTAGACATCATGTACTGATTAGTGATTCCAAAAAAAGTGTACCATTCACCATTCAGTCCGTTGCGATGGAATTTTAGACTTTTGGGTAGCGGCTTTGAATATCCCAAACAAATTAGATCATGGACCAACTCTTCGTCTGATACAAAATCCTCAAAATCAGCTAACTCTGGAAAGTTTACAGTATCTATTCTACGGGGTAGAAATAGATTGTGCCTGAGTCTGGCTAGTGTGATTTTGGTTTTGAATTGATCGATGGTAACCTTGAAATGATGGTTACCATCTGTAGGAACAAACTTTACGGTGTGCCTGAATTGGTGACGATATACTTGGGGAATAGAGGGTTTATATTGGAGAAGATATCCCAAAGGATGGCCTTTGAGAATATCAACAATGATTGGGTGGATGACTTTGATAACTTTGGTATCCAGGCAGTGATTAATATCTTTGAATGGTAAACAATATTTGGGTTTGACTAACTGATTGTCAGGTATAAGGGTAGATGGTGAAGGTCTAGTAACAGATGCGGAACGAACTGGTTTGGATACAAGAGTGTGGTTAGATGAAGAATGGGAGTCAGAGGAGTTTGAAGGTTGGGATTGACCTTGAGAAGCCTTTTGTAACCTATGGAAAATAATAAACATGTTAGATTTAGCTAGATAAACAAATGAAATCCTGCAAAATAGAAAAATAGAACATTTTGCCAGAAATTATAAAAATATGTGCTTTTCCGTTTAAAGCATCAGGATTCCAAACAATAATATGAAAATATTATTGATAGAGTTCCAAAGTCAATCTTTCAGAGACCAATGTTAGAAAAACACAGATTTAAAGAATTTCTTGAAAAATGTGACATTTTTCTTAAAAAAAATAAAATCCCAACACTTAGAAATTTTTTCAACAAAAATTGAGTATAACTCTCGAATGATACATAAAAATCCTCGAATGACTCGCAATCAAACTCGAATGAGCCTATGTATAAACTCGAATGGTATAAAAGATTTCTCGAATATGTATAAGAACCAACTCGAATGGAAGAGAAAAATCTCGAATGATTCGAAACTCAACTCGAATGAATATGAAAATTTCTCGAATGAAAAACTTATCGAGAATGAGTTTGAACATTTTCCAAGTCCTTGATTCAAGCAACTCGAACATCAAAGAATGGTTCTCGGACTAAGAATAAACCCAACTCGGATGTTATATGACTCAACTCGAATGAAATATTAATTCTAAGGACTGGACTTAGTTCAACTCGAAGATGTCATGAACGAACTCGACTACAATAAGAGTCCAACTTGATTACAACTTGATGATTCTCGAATTACTTAGTAATCAACCCGATTTAAACAACACATTTCTCGATTGAAGTGTCATTCAACTCGAATGAAACTAAATATGTTCTCGATCAAACCTTTATTCAAGAAAAGTTGTTTGAAAATATTTAGAAGTCCCTACACACTGATTTTCACAATTTTGATTCCACGGACTATAATACTGATTAAAAAGTTGACCCCCTCTCGAAAAGTGATTTCAAACAAGTTTTGTTTACTGAACATTGTTCAGAAACAACAACATACTTGTTAAAAGTCCAAATTACAGTGAATCAAGAACTCGAAAAAATATGAACACAAAATTCAATTTTCTGTTAGTATAGATGAAATTGAACTTTGAAACTTGAAATTCAAGTTCATATTGATAAACCGCAACCATCCACACTTTTAATATCAAGATAGACAACCAAAATTCAAAAATCCATGAACACCGCTTGATGTTCATACGCACACACAAATATATGAAAAAAAATTAATAAACTAAAAATAACATGTCTAATACTGAAATAAAAAGCATGAAACAGAAATAAAACTCACTATTTAGTCGCTGAATCAGTTGAAATATTCGAAAGCATGTTAGTTATTAAGGTTTCTTTATGAGAAAGAAAGTTTTGTAAAAGAGAAGGTGAATAGTGGGTGAGTTCGAAAAAGTAAAATTGTAATTTGAAATTCAACTTTATAGTTGAAAATTTCAAAAATTCAAACAAAATATACCCAGCCCACATTCTCCTATTTCTTCTATGCATTTCAAGCCCATTTCTCACAAACCCAAAAATTTTCTTCCAAAAAACATATATAAAACCCTAAAAAAAATTAAAACACAATTAATAGAGAAAAGAAAAAAAAAATTGATGACACTAAAAAACTTAACTATATTCAAACCAAATTTTAACTAGTTCTAAAAAATGAAAATTAAAAATCACGAAACACAAAAAAATATATTTAAAAACTAAAATGTTCCTCCTTGATGTTTGCTATTCAGCTCCCCCTCAGAAGTATCCAATATTTTTCATGTCTGCTCCTCCTACAAAACATCAGATAAAATTTATCAGATTTTCTCAAAATCAGATAAAATCATTTTCTGCTCCCCCTGCACATGACAATCCAAAGATGTTAAATTCTGAAAAATTTAAACTTTTAAACTCCATGAATTTTAACATCAAATGAAGATCAAATAAAAATGTAAATTTAAAATTATAAATTGTAACTACTGAATTTTTATATCTAATGATTCAACATATCCAACTTGTATACCAAAAAATTAAACTGTTTCTCATCTAATGCTTTGGTAAACAAGTCAGCTAATTGATATTCAGTAGGAGCAAAATATAATTCTATATTACCATTTTCAACATTATCCTTTGTAGGTCCCGAGAGGTTCCCAAAGTATATAGTTATAAGCTGTAGAGGGGGGGTGAATACAGCAATTTAAAAACTACACACTCTTTTCTCAATGTTTGTATGTATTATCAACAATTTGTTAATTACAAACAAGCTTGAATGCGGAAGAGTTCAAGCTGAGATGACAGATACAACAGTATGCTTACTAGTCTAAGACAGACTCGAACTAGTATACAATGAATACACTCACTAAGAAGCACTCACTGTGTTTACAAGACTTAAGGAACAGCTTAGGTAAACCAGCTTAGACACACAGATGCTGGTTTACAGAAGACTTGCATGCATGAAGATCACACTTGCACGTTCACTCTTGGTTTAAGCACATAGCTTTCTTCACACTTCTTTCTGACCTTAGAAGCTTCCTTTTATACTCACTTAGAGGATCTCAGAGAAACATCTTCATTGGACAGAATGAAAAGGAAAAGTCTTGTTGAAAAGACAACATAACCTTTTCTGCACTTTTCTGAAAAGCAGACTTGTCTTCACATGTGCAGAACTTTTGTCTTTTTACTTTGTCTACTGTTGCATTGCCTTTAACTAATTTAGGAATGTCAACTTTGCGTCTTTCTTCCCTGTAAAGGCCTATTTTGATATAAGAAAAAGGTCTGTCACCCTTGTTCAAATATCCTTTTGTCTTCATGTTACAGAACAGCGTGGGCAGGCTGAGCAGTTCTGTTTTCCACTTTGTCTTCGACTTTGTAAACTGATCTTGTAGTCAAAAACAATACATGATGACTTGGAAACATATTCCATAAAGTGTTTAGCCTGTTCACAAAGAACAGGTTCTGTTCACAAAAAACAGAACACTTTAAAATTGCCCAAGCTGCTCAACAGTGTAGAGCAGCGTAGACAGTTTATGTCCAGCCTGTTCAGCAGACAGAGCAGCTTGGACAAACTGTCTTAGTTGCAACACATGCAACATATAGAACAGCTTTAGACTGATATTGCAAATCATTTTCAGTTTTCAATAAGGCATATAACAGGCCTTAAATTCAACCTTCAAATGCATCAACAGGTTTGATTATAAATCTCCCCCTAAGATGTAGAACAGGTTTGACTGAGGCCTTTTTGTGCCTAACAAGCTCCCCCTATTTGCAATAACCAGTTCAGCTGGTCTTGTCCAAAATCACTATAGTCTTTTACAGTACATTTGCTGAAAAAATACAACCATTACAGTAAAGTAAAAGTCAGTTTATATATACACTGTTCCTTGACTATATAGAACAACACATGTTCTCAAGGTTCACAGACTAGTTTTATACAACTAAGTGTAGCAAAATGTACAATGTATGTACATAATGAAAACAAAATGTACAAGGTATGCTAACTACGTACAAATGGTTTTACAAAACCGTATGTACAATATGTACAATGCTAATGTACAAGATGTTTGTTGGACTGTTTGAGTTGGGAGCAAATAATGGCAGCCTGTCCAACTGATGGAAGCTTGCCATTCTTCACCTACCCAAGATGGTAGATGGCTTCATATCAGTGGAGAAGGATCCTGAACCATCCTATTCCAATTCTTCCCTTGGTATCCTCAAGTTCCTCAACTTCACTTCTTATGATCATGAGCTTGGGATCATTGACTCCCCTCTTTTATAAAGCCTCTGAGCTTGATCCCAGATGGCTGCTTCCATTGCTAGACTGCCTGTAAAGAAACTGCAAGCTCGAAGGCCGGCAAGTTGTCTCAGATCAAACTTTGTTAGTTCTGAGTGAGGCTGCTTTGAAGGCACTTCTTCTGGTTAGGGGATCTACAAAAAATGCCCCACAGCTCAGGTTCTCAATAATCTTTGCCATTCTGCAAACTCTATTCCTTTAGGCAGACTATGAATCAACTCCTTGGTATTTCAAGGGTACATAGTCGCCTGTCAATCAGCGGAAGGCGTAGCCCATCTCTGTATCCTTCTTGTCCTTTCTGCCTTATTTTGGGGTAGTGTCAAGAGACACCCTTTTACGTCTTTTGGAATCAGGCCCGCCACTACCTTTCCATCAGCTTCTTGGATGTATGCCCTGATAGTCTTAGCCGTTTCTGACTTAGACTGGCTCAGAGCAACTGCCAGTTCTACCCATTCCCTGTATCCCATCTGTGCAACATCAGTGTGATCGTAGGATTCCATTTCAGGGCCTGTTGCACCCATCCTGGTGATCTGAAGTTTCCACTGTGTGCCTTTTCTTGAAATGGGAACAACTTTGACAATCGCTTCCTTGGCAAGCCTTCTAGTAGCAACATCATGAAATTTCTTTCTAGCCAAGTTGTCAAAGTGGAATTTGGCTCTGGCAGAGGGTACTGTTGATTTGGTCACAGAGACCTGAGTACCTTTCTCTACTTCCTTCTCTTTTTCTCCTGCTGATTGCCTGGCAGCTTCCATTATTTTCTTTTGCACCTCCAAGGTAGACATTTTGATTTTCTTTGCTTCTTGGAGGGCAAAGGACTTAGCAGCTTTGGCAGATTCTTCTTCTTTTCTTAATTCCTCCAGAGCTTGAAGCTGTTCATCCCTAAACGCAAAGTATTTGTGCATAGGGAGGCCCATCTCTTTGGCTCTGGCCTTGTGAAATTGCATTTCTGCCTGTTTCTGCTAGCTAGGAATCCTTAGCTACCGTTTCTTTTCCTTTAGCTGCTGCTTGTAGGAACGCAGCTTCAGGAATTTCTTCTTCGTCGTCTCTGCTGATAGAATAAGGTGCCCTCCGTTGCTGCTAGGCCTGTCCTCAGGAAGGAGTTCCTCGCCCTTAGACTGAGCAGGGTTTGGAGAGACAGCCTGAGTAGGACATAGTAAGCTGAGAAGCACCTTCGCAGCACCTGTTTCAAAAATCTCTGCTGTCTGACCGTGTGAGTTGCAACACTGGGATCTCCTTAGGGAGAGAATTTTCTCCCCCTTAGACTTAGTCTTCGAGGCGGATGACTTATCCCCCTTTAAGGAGATGAAGCAGCGACTTCAACACTGGTCCTGCCGGAAGACACAAAGTCAGGCAGGCTTGCCAGCAGGTGTAGAGGATTTAGGACCAACCAGGCGTCACGAAGTAAGCCAACGTATCCTTCAACTCACTAAGTTGGGGAAAGACAGGTTTGAAGAGAAGATGTGTGGGAAACAAGATGGTCAACTTAAGAAAGATTTCCCTAGCAGAACGCTGTGAACAGCAGAGATGCAGGCTGTCAAGATGAAGTTCTAGTGAATCTCGCACATCAGCAAGGTCTGATGATACAGAGTTGGATAGGGAAACCATGATGGGTTGTAAGCTGGCAAAGTGTTAGGAAGAGTAGAGTTGCAAGAGTGAGGATAGATGAGACAGCTGTTGGGAAATGGCTGCCATGGAGGACACAGAGTCCTATTGTAAGGAGAGGATAGAGGAGAGAGAGGTGGATACAGTTTGCAGCTGTGCAGTGAGTGCAATCAGCTGTGGAGAGTTGTCAGTTTGGGGAGTGACTGGGAAGGATTCTTTAAACATATCAAAGAATCCTTTGAGCTGCTCAGACATAGAGTCTGAGATGAGGGATGGTAGGGAGTGCATGGTGTTTTCCAAAGAACCAACTTTGTTGGTCAGCAAAGAAAGCTGATCCTTCAAAGGCAGGTCTTTGGGAGATGGTGGTGTATGGGTGGATTGTTTGGAGTGGGTAGAGGGAAACGATGATGATGAGGCTGGAGTATGAGGATGTGATGGAGAGGGAAGAAGGACTTGGGATAGAAGCTCCATAGCCTGGGCAAAAGTAAGATGGCCCAGTTAGAGGGATCAAGAGGTCCTTCAGCAGCGGCTGTAGCTGCATCACAGGAGAAGGGGAGATGTGTGGGGCCTTTCAGATGCTGCTTGTGTTGGCAAGCACCCTCATGAAGACCAGTGGTGGTTCCCTCTGCGGCCTTGGGCGAAAGGCACCTCATCATTGGGAGATTGAATGGCATTCAACACAGCAGTGGGGGGGGGGGGGGGTGGGAAACCTGGCTGATGGAATTTGCATTGAGGGAGCAGCCTCACTAGAGGGATGGTATGATCCCTGAGGTTCATCAGCTTGGGATAGTGGTCCCTCAGCAGCTGTTTGGTGTTGAACAGCTGAATCATGGGGAACAGAAGTTTGAGGCTGAGTTGCTGATTGGTCTATATCAGCAGCGTGGGCACCTCGTGCAGACTCAGGGTGTGAGGAGATATGAGAGGGGGACAGTGTGGACACAGTATGGAGTGGAGAGGACTCCTGTCTTTCAATATCCTCAGCCTGTTGGGAGGCTGGGATAGTTGATGTGGGTATCTCCATTTGTACAACTAGTTCCTGTTGGGAGGAACCAGAGGGTCTAGGCTGACTCAAGGGTGACTCAGATTGGAGTGAAGCAGGCTCCAGATGAGCTGAACCTTCTCCCAAAATAGGAGAGGCAGCTGGGGTTGCTTCTTTTACAACTGAACCCTGTTGAGAGGGAACAGAGGAGGTGGTTTTGTGGGCTGTTTTCTTTTTGGCTAGTGATTTTCTTTGGTAATGAACGGATGATGTGGGTGATTGGGAGTAGGGAGAGTATCTGTTTGGACAGGATGTGAGACTGGGCTAGGAACAGTGGGGCTGGCCTGCTCCATCGTCTCTTGTGCCACAGAGGCACCAGCCACAAAGGCTTCAGGCTCAACAGATGAGCCAGGGTGAGGAATCTGCTCTCCCTCAGCCACAGAGGCTAAAGGAACAGACTCAGACTGAGCTGTTTTGGCCTTCTTTTTCACAGGCCCAGCTTCAGTTGCCAGGGTCCTTTTGACAAGCTTGGACCTGGCTTTGGATTTTCTGGTGGGAGCAGTCTCTGGATCCACCCTCACAGTAGAGGGTCCTTCCACCAAACCTAGCAGCCTCCTCATTGGAGTTGATAGAGGAGGCTCATTCTGCAGGAC